>MU380513.1:0-24611 GCA_022495085.1 Xylaria sp. FL1042
AAATAAAATAAATAAAATAAATAAAATAAATAAAATAAATAAAATAAATAAAATAAATAAAATAAATAAAATAAATAAAATAAATAAATAAATTAACTTATAGCTAATAGCTTTTTATATAGCTTATATAATAAGTATATATAAGTTATTATAGCCTAGGTTAACTATTATATAAGTGCTTAGCACTTGTAAGGACCGCTAGCTTTATTATAATGCTTAGCCTAGCCTATAAAAAACCTCCGGCCTCTCTTGCGTGCCCACCCCCGAAGGCCGGTGGCGTACGCCTAGATATATAACTAAATATAAAATAAGGTTTATATAAAATAAGATATAAAATAAGGTAAAATAGGTAGATAGGTTGGCCTGCAGCTAATAGCCCCTTATATAGCTAGTATAATAGGTGCGCACAGGCCGCAACAGCCTAGGTTAACTACTACGCAGGTGCCTAGCACCTGCAGGGACCGCCAGCCCTATTACATTATAAGCAGTAAAAAGCTAAAACTAGTTTTAAATAAATAAAATACGCGCGGCAGTAAAAACTAAAAGGCTTATAATAAAAAAATAAATATTTTATAACTTAAAAAAGCTTAATATAGCTTTTAATAAGTTTATTAAATAGTTTATAAAAATAGCTAAGCTAATAATATTATAAAAAATATTTAGCTAAAATAATTAAGCAGCTTTTTAAAAGACTTTAATAGTAATAAAAGCTAAAGCATAAGCTAAACAAGCTTATAAAATATATTATTAAAAAAAATTAAAAAAAGCTTAAAGTGCTTTTATTAAAGCTTATATACGCTTAAAAAAAAAAGTTTAAAAAATATAATAGTAAAACTAGCGCAAAATAATAATAAAAATATTTTAAAATATTAAAACTTTATAAAGCTTTATAAAATAAACGCAATTTTTTATTAAAGCTTTGCTAAGCTTAATAAATATTTTATTGCTATATAAGAATTTAAAATAACTAGCAATAGCTTATATATATAGCAAAAAAGCTAAAAAGCTTATTAAGCGCTTTTTTTTAGCTTTACTAATAGACTTTAATAATATATTAAAATAGCTTGTAAAATATAATAGCGCTTAATGCTTTAAAATATTTTAGAAAATTAAATTTAAAAAAATAATAGATTTAATATAAAGCCTTTTGCTTTAAAAAGCTTTTAAAAAAAACCTACTGCTTAATAAGCTGCTAAAAATATATAGCAAGCTTTTAAAATATAAGCTAGTAAAGCTTTACTAAGCTAGCTTTATATTAAAATATTATTTTAAAAAGTTTTATATTATATAAATAATAATAATTTTAAAGCTTAAAAAGCCTGCTAAAATAAAGCTTATTATAAATAGCTAGCGTTTAATTTTATTAATTAATATAATAAAAAAAGTCTTAAAAAAATATATTTTAAAGTTATAAAAGCAGCAAAACTTATAAACTTTTTATTAAAAAGCTAAATAAGCAATAAAAAATAAAAGTTTATTAATATAGCTATTAAAATAGTCGCTAAAAAAGCTTATAAAGCAATAAAATAAAAAAATATTACTACGCTGCTTTTATTAAATATTTTTAAAGCTTTTAATATAATAAACTATAAGCGCTTAATATATATGCTGCAAAAAAAAAGCTTTTTATTATAAATGGTTTTATAAATAAAAAGCTTTATAATAAAACATATAGCGCTTTTTTAATTTAATAAAAAACAAGCAGATTTAATTATATTATAAATAAAAATATTTTAAAGATTTTTTTTATTTTTGCTATTATTTTTATTATATATTTTAACGCTTTATAAAAAGCTTAGCGTTTATTAAAAAGTTATTATAATAAGCTTTGCTAATAATATTAACTTTATAATAGCTAGTTTAAATATTAAAATAAACTATAAAGTATTAAAAAGCGCGTAAAATATTTATAAAAAATAAGCTAAACGTTATAATATAAAATTTATACTAAAAAAAAATAACTTAATATATTTTTTAGCAGCAGCTATAAGCGCTATAAATTATATTAACTTATTAAAAGTTATTATTTAATTTATAAAAAGCGCAAAGTTTTTAAAAGTTTATTTTAAAAAGTAGCTATAATAAAAAGCATATTTTATAACGCTTTATAAAAAGCTTACTTTATAATAATATATAATTACTAAGCTAAAAACCTTAGCATAAAATATTAATATAATAAAAGCTAGGCAGGTTTATATAGCTATAATAAAAAATATACTGGCATATAAAGCTATTGTATAATATATGCCTGCTAAAAAAGACCGCTTTTAAAAAATTGCCTAAAAGCTTAAAAAAGTTTAAAAAGCCTGCTTTTATAAAATAATAAAAGCATATAAAGCTATATTAGCAAAATATATAAAAGTAAAATTAAAAGTTTTTTTTTTAAACTTATATTTTAATAATAAAGCTATAACGTTTAAAAAATAATTAATATTATATTTTAAAGCTAAAATAGTTAAAACAATTTATAAAAAAATTATTAATATAATATATATTAAAAAACTATAAAAATAGCGCAGCTAAACGCAAAAATAATTTAATAAATAGCTTAATATGCTGCAGAAAATTTTTAGCTAATAAAACCGCTAAACTAATAGCAAAGCATTTAAAACAGCGTTATAAAATAAATAGCTTGCTAAATAAAAATAATTATACCTGCTTAAACTAAGTTATTTTATAATTAAAGCGCTATAAAAAGCTTTTAAAATATAAAGCCTTAATAATCTTTTAAGTGCGCACTAAAAAAATCGGCTTAAAAACATTTTTATATAAAAAAAAAGTTTTAAAATACTTAACGCTTTTATATAAATGCGCTGCCAGTAAAAAAATAGCAGCTTATATTATATTATATTATAAACTATTAATTAATAAAAAAAAAACCTTAAAAAATTAACTAGCTTTTATAACGTTAAAATTTTAAGTAGACTTTGCAGCAGCAATAAATAATTTAAAAAATATTAAAGCAGTAGCTTATTAATTTATTTAAACAAGCAGGCTTATTATATATAACCTAGCAAAAAAAATAAAAAATATTTAAAAAAAGCTATACCGGCTTAAGCAAGCTAGCAACTATAGCAGGCTTTTTAAAGTAGACCTTATAAAGGTTACTTAATTTATAAACTATATTTAGCGCTTTAAAATAAGCTAAAAGCTTTTTAAAGGCCTAAAGGCGCGCTTTTAAAAAGCCTTTATTTATTTTTCTTTTTTTTAATTTAACTAAGCGAAAAAACCTAATATATAAAAACAAGCCCTTTACGGCCGCTATAAAGCTTAATACGCAAATATTTTATTTAACTAATGTAATAGGGCTGGCGGTCCTTGTAGGTGCTAGGCACCTGCGTAGTAGTTGACCTAGGCTGTTGCGGCCCGTGCGCACCTGTTATACTGGCTATATAAGGGGCTGTTAGCCGTAGGCTAACCTACCTACCTACTTTACCTTACTTTATACCTCATTTTATATAGACCTTATCTTATATTTAATTATATATAGTTAATTTAGCCTTTTTATAGTTATTTTAGCTATATATCTAGGCGTACGCCATCGGCCTTCGGGAATAGGCACGCAAGAGAGGCCAGAGGTTTTCTATAGATTAGCTTATAACTACTTTTTTTTATAGCAACCCTTGTCTACTTCTTAAAACGCGAGCGATTTTATAGACTTGTTTAGTATAATAAAAACACGCTTTATTTATTTATAAGTAAGCTGTTGGTTTAAGTCTAGCAACAAGCAAATCTTTATTTTTTTTTTTTTTTTAGCAATTAATATATAAGCATAAACTATATATATAAAAGCATATATATAAAAAGGCATAATAAAAAGAATTATAATATTGCCGCTAAGTTTTATTTAATATAAAATTAATTATAACTAGAAGGCGTAGCTTATGCTTATACTTATAGCTATAGCTATAGCTATAGCTATAGCTATAGCTATACTTATACTTATACTTATACCTTTGTTGCCTGTTTAAATATTTTTTAGAAACAATACTTCCGCTTATTAACTAATAAGCAGACATTTAAGCTTTTATTTAATTAGAATAAAAAATTTTTCAACGCTTTTATTAGTTAATATATTATAATAAAATATTTATTTAGTTGGAATATACTATAGCTGGTTAAAAAAGCATAAAATAATAATATATATTATTTCGCTTTGCTATATAAAAAATCTAACGCAAGCTTTACGTAAAAGATAACTCTTGCTTTTTTTATTATATAATTAATATATATCCGCCAGCCGAAAAGCCTATTAACTAATTAAAAGCTTTTATTTTTCTAACCTTTTTATTTTTTTTCTGCTTATTAATTACTTATTAGTCTTTCTACCTTATTTTTTTCTCTCTTTTTTTTTTATTTTATTTTTTTCTACTATTTACTTTTAATTTTTAATTAATAATTATATTTTTAACTATTAATAACATTATCTGCAGGCGTATATTTAAAAATAAGCTTATAATATAAAAACTTAATATTATTTAAATTTAAATATTTTTAATATTTTATTATTTATATTATTATTTTATTAACGTTATAATCTTAAAACTTAAAAAAAAGCTAGTTTATATGCTATTTTAGCTTTAATATTTAAAGCAAATTAATTTAAGTTTAATAAAATATTTTCTTAGTCAATAAATTTTCAAGCCAAAATATCTATTAATATAATATAAAATAAAATAGCCTTTAATATATAATCTTATATTTTAATATTTCTTTTAAGCTTTAATTAGTCCTAAGCTTACCAAGCAGCATAAAATATTAATTAATAAGCTTTAAAACTTTACGCTAGTTTAAAAAGCTATTATAAACGCTAATAAAAAATATATTAATAATAAAAATAAGCTAGCATAATAAGACCTTACTGCAGCTATATTTATAATATGCTAATAATATTATTAAGTTATTTATTAAATTAAGCGTAATAAGTTATAAATATTAGTCGATATAAATATAAACAAGCCTAACAAAAAAAAAGTTAGCAATACTAGAGTATTTTATATTTAGGTTAAATAAAGCGCTGCTATTTTTTTAGCTTATATATATTAATATTGCAAAGCTAAAATCAGTTAAAAAAAATATATTATAAAATATTAAACTATAAAGCTTATTTATATTTTTATAATATAACTTTATTAACTATATTAAATTTTTTCGACTATTATATATAATAATTTATATTTAAGAAAATAGTTCTTATTTAATAAAACTTTTACTTTAAAAATATAAAAAGCTAGCCTTTTAGCAGCTATATTAATACTTTTAAAAATTTTTATTTAGCTATTTAATTTAACTAGCTAAATATTTAGCATATATAAAATATAATATATAAGCTAATGTTTATTATTTAAATAGGCAAAAAGGTTAATAATTAACGTTAATATTATTAATACATTTTTTTAATAAAATAAAACAGTTATAAAAGTGCCTTTACGTATATATTAAGCATATAATAATTAATAAACCAACTATATATTTTTTCTCTTTTATTTTTTAATATATATTAATTTTATATAAGTTGGCTAAATTAAATTTATTAATTAACTTAAGCCTATATATAAAAGAAATTAATAATAAAAAACTATACTTGCGCTATTTAAAGCCTTTATTTTATTATAAAGGCTTTATAAAATCTAGTTTAATAATATAATAAAATATATAAAAATAAAAAATATATAATTAAGCAAATTATTTTTAACAAGTGTTATAAAAATAATAATAGTCATTTATAAAATATTATTTTTAATAAAATATACTTAAATTATTATTAATTAAATTATAAATAGTTTAATTTAAAATATTTTATAAATAATTTATAAAAACCTATTAAATAGCTTAAAACCAGCTTATAAAATAAGTTAGCAAATAAAATATATTATATTTTTATTATTAAGTTTAAAATTTGCTAAAAATAACTTAATAAACTAAATTAGCTAACAGCGCCTTTTTAATATAATTAATTTTTAGCAGCTTAAACCGGCTTAAATTAAAATATTTTTTAAAACTTAAGTTTAATTAACTTAAATCTTATAAAAAAATAAATTATTTATAATAGCTAAAAAATAAGTTTTATTTTTTAATATAGCAAGCAGACTATATAATATTATAAATTATAAAATATAAGCATAGCAGCAAAAAATAAAACAGTATAATAAAGCAGCACTTTTATATCTTTAAATTTATAATATATTTATTTAAAACACTTTATTTTCGAAGCTAAAAAAATATAATTAGCTTTTGCGTCTATAAAATCTTGCAATAGCAAATAATTATATAAATAAATGCTAAGCTTAGTAATATTAAGCTTATATAAATATACTAACTTATTAAAGATTTTCCATGTTATATTATAATAAATAAACAGCTATTTAAGTATACTAAGTTTAAATAATATTATATTTTATTTTAGATTTTTTTTAAATAAAAACGTTTTATAAGCTTTAATCTTTAAGCGATTATATATTCGGTTATATTAATATTTTATTTTATATACCCTTTTATATACTATTTATTATTTAATAACCTCTTATAAATATAATTAACACTTAATATATTTTATATGCGTTTATTATATTAATTATATAATTTTAATGCTTATTTTTTTTTTGCAGGTATACTTAGTTATTATATAATTAAATTTGCTGCAGCCGCTTTATTGCCTATAAAGTAAAAATAGCAATAATTATTAAACTATTTTATTTTAAGCTAAAGTTATATACTAAGCTTATAATCTTTAATAATTTTTTAATTTAACTTAAAATATTTTTAATTTAAATTATTTATTATTTTATTTAAAGTAGCTAGACTTAATAGTTTATATTTTAATTTAATTTAATAGCTTTGCAATAATTTTTATTATAAACCTAAAAAACATTTAATAATTTACTTATTAACTAAGTTTATAGCCTAATATTACTACTTTTTAGTTCTTTTTTAATTATGCTTTATAATTAATAATTTAAATAACTAATATTTTAAAAAATTTAAAATAAAATAAAAAGTATATTAAAATCAGCGTTTTGCTTTTTTTACTAAGCTTTAGGTTTTTAGAAAGCTTTTTAAGCCTAGCTTTAATAGCGTTGCGCTTTTTTATTGTCTTAAGCTTATTATATATTTTGCTTTTAATAGCTTTGCCTTTTTTAGCTATATCGGTTATTTTTGCATGCTTATTAGCCTTTAAATTTTTATTATATTTTATAATTTTAACAACTTTTAGTTTTTTTATTAACTTAATATTAATCTTTTATATAATTTTAATAGCAATTAAATTTAATAATTATATATTTATTATTATTTTTTTATTAACCTATAATATTAGTTTTAGCTTATTATTAGCAAAACTTTTTGCTATAAAGCTTTATTAAACTTGGTTTTTAAATTGTTTAGCTGCTTAAGTATTTAATTAAGCTTTTTTAGCATAAATTATATTAAGTTTAAAAAAAAACAAAATAGCTTTAAGCGTTATTAATAAAAAAATATAAAAAATCGCTACGTTTTAAAGGTTTTATACTATATAAAAATTTATAAAACTAGCTATAATTATAGTTTTTATAAAGTTAGCAAGCCAAATATTTTTAAATCGTATATACTTTTTTTTTAGTTTTATATTAAAGTTTTTATAAAAAGCTTTATTTTATATAAAGCTTTAAAAATTAGCGCTAAAGCTAGCCTTGCTTTTTTAAAATCTTTTATAAAGCTTTTATTTTTAGTTAGCATTATCTTTAATAAAATATTCTTTATACTACTTATTACTTTAGTTGCTTAATAAAATTATTAAGATTATATAAGTCTGCTTTTAAACAGGCTTTTTTTTTTTATTTTATATAACTATAAGTTTAAGATAACTGTTTAAATAGTTTATAGCTAAAAAAATAAATAGTTTTAAAATATTTATTTTTGCAATTATTTAAATAAACTAAAACTATTAGTTTTTTAAAGTATAAATTATTATTAAAGTTATTTTTATTTAAAAAATATTTATTATAAACTGCTTAGCTTATATTAAACTTAAAATATATTTTAATCTTTTTTATTAAATCTGCTATAACTTTTTTTTATTAGAAATAGTTTACCTTTTTTATAGTTTAATTACTTTTAATAATATATATAGGTTAAATTTACTCGCTATTAATTATTAAAAAATACTTTTTATAATAATATTTAAAACCTTTATAGTTTTTAATAGCTATAAATTTATATTTTTATTATATATAATAAAAAGTTTTAATAAAAGAATTATTAAAATATAACCAGCTTTTAAAACCTAGTTTATAAAAATAAATAAGCGCTGGCTAACGCTTACTAGTAAATATATACAGTAGATAAAGCTGGTTATATTTTGCGCTTAAAACGACTTTTTTAAATAGTTTAGCTTTACTTTTAGCTATAAAAGCTTACTAGCTAGCGACTGCTTTAGCAGCTAAAGCAACTTTATTTATATTATAAAATATACTAGCTAAAGCAATAAAGCAGCTAAGCAAATATATAACTATTAATAATAAAAAACAAAATATATTTATATAAGTTTTATAAATATAAAAAAAAATACAAAGCAAAAATAATAAACGATAAAATTATAAGTCTTAAATATAAAGTATTAAAAATATTAAACACTTAGCTAGTATATCTTTTTAGCGATACTATAAATATATATATATCTACTTATATATAAGCATAAATAAATAGCTGCTTGTTGTTAAAATAATAAAAAATAAGTATATATTTTGCTTGCAATATTTTTAAAGCTATTTATAAACAAATGAAATAAATCCTTTTTTTAAAGTATACCTTATATAATATACTTATAAATATCTAGTATTAAAATACTTAAAAAAAATTTATAATAATAAAAAATAATAATATTAAACAAAAACTTAAGCAAAATTATTTAAGCCTTTAAATTTTATAAGTTAAATAATATATTAAAGCCTTTAATATAGTTTAGTACTAAACTTATAAATAATATAAAGCAATATAAACTTACTTAAGTATATATATATACTAGCTTTATATAGACAAGAGATTTAAATGCCTTATTTTACGCGCAGCACTAAAAAACAATTAAATATAAAATATTAGTTTTTAAAATTAGCTTTGCTAATACTATTAAAGTCTTTTATAGTTAATAATTAAATTATATTAATATAGCTTTTTTTAGCGTGTGCGCTTTTTTTATATAATAAGTAGTTTTTATAAACATAAACAAGTTAAAATAGGTTTTATCTTTTTATATTAAAATATATATATTAATATTTTAGCATTATTATATCTTATATATTTTTAGCTATTTTCTGCTGTTTGCTTGGTTTAGTTTAGCCTTGTTTTTTTTAATAAAGCCGCATTTTTTAGCTAATATTATTAATATTAACTTAGCTATGCTGTAAAATACAGGTCCTAAGCTATAAAACAAAGCTATATATATACATTTAAAGTCTACTTAATTTATTAGATTTTTCTCTAAACTTAAATCTTATTATTTATTATATAATATATAAACTAATTTACTTTTTAATATTATTTATCTTTTTCCAAGTTTTTATAGTTATAAAGACTTTTTTTTGCTTTTATGTTTTAATAAATATTATTTCAATATAAAAGTTACATAATTAATTATAAAATTTAAAAACTTTATAACTATTTTATTTAGTTTATATTGTTTAATTATTTTTTTTAAAGGGCTAGTTATTTTAATTCTATTATTATATATTTTTTTAAACTTGTTTTTTTTTTAAAGCAGCTTAGTTTTAAACAGTAATATATTTACTTTATAATACCTAGTATTAAAATAAGTTTACTATAAATACTATATTTAAATATTTTAAAGCGCTATAAGCAAGGCTAATATTTTATTATTTTAACTCCTTTAATAAAGTTTATCGGATTATTAAATATAGCTTTTTAAAAGGCTTGTTAATCGGCGTTACTAAAATATTTATTTTTATAGCATATTATTAAATCTACTTTTAATAGCTTTTTTAACTTATTCTACTTTTTTTTTTTTTTTTCTGTTATAGCACTCTTTTTATCTCCTGTATTATATCCTCGGTTAACTATAATTAAAAACTTAAATTTCTTTATAATATACTCCTAATCTAGTTTAGGCTAATTATTAACGGCAAGGTTATTTAATATATGCAATATATTAATATAAACCAAAAAAATATTAAAAAAAGTTTTAATATAAGTAGCACACCTATTAAAATATGCTTTTATATAATATAAATATAATAGCAAAAGTTGTTTAAGGTATATTAGTAAAAAATAAGCTAATATATAGCTTTAAAATAATAGCTTGCTAATTATATACGCAGCATAAAATATATAGCACTTAATAATAATGCTTACTTTTGCTTTTTTATTTATATTTATATTTATATTTAAATATTATAGCAGCTACTTTATAGTTTATAATATGTTTAAGCTTAATAACTTTATAATAATTTTATTATTTTAAATATTAATATATTAAATAATTTTACGCGTTAATCGATTATTATTATTTATATTAGCTTAGCTTTAATTATATCTTGCTAAAATAATCTTACGATTTTTTTTTTTTTTAAGTCTTCTTTTTTCTATATAAAATTTAATTTAGCTTATAACTTTTTAATATTTATTATTTTTTTTACTAAAAACATTATTTAACCTATTATATATTTATTTATATATATAATCCTTATAATATTTTAAGTTATAAAAAGTAAGCTATTATTAACAACTAAATTAAGTTATTTATTTTAAAAAATATTATACTATTTTATTGCCTAGGCTTTTTTTTATAATATAATATTCTTTTTTGTTTTTTTATAGCTTTACGTATTATTAAGTTTTCTTATAATTATTACGAAAGCGTAGTAATATTATTTTTTTTTGCTTACAATATCGCATTTTTTATTAGTTAATCTAGTAAAGTTTAGCGCTGCTTTTTACTAGCTTATAAAATAAAGCGCTTATACTATTAATTTATGCATAAACTATCTTAACAAAAAAGTCTATATCTTTTACTATTTTTTAATAATAAAAGGCGCCTTAACTTAAGTACTTAAAGGCTTAATAATAATAGCAGCATAATATATTATTTATTAACTCTATTTTTATCTTTTTATTAATAGCTTAATTTAAGCTTTTATATTTTTTAAAGATTTTTTAAAACTTTTATTAGCATTATTTTTTTTTTGCGCAGCACCTTAAGAATTATAAAGTTATTATAACCTAAAATTAGCTACTTTAGCGTAAGTTTAATAATATACTTAATATAACAAAAACTAACGCTATATTAAATTTTTTACGTTTTATATTCTACTATTTAAACTTATAAAATAATAAACTAATAAATAATAAACAATATAAAATATTTTTTTTAAGCATAGCAATATATTATGCTTAAATAAATAACAAATATTTTATTTTTAATAAATTCTCCGACTATTTTTTTTATTAGCATATTTAATAAAAAAAAAAAAATATTATTATATTAAGACTAACAAGCAACTAGGGTTTTATTGTTAAGGCTGTATATTATATTATTATTAATTTATATCTTTTGCTATATTTTTAGCTTTTTGCAAAAATATTTTATTTATTATTAATCAAAAATAATTTTTGCTTTTATTATTATTTTTTAAAAAAGTATTAACGCTTATTTTTTATAATTTATTAGCTTTTTTTTTATATAATAAATAAAACTGCTTTTACATAATAAATAATTATAAAATAGTATAAGACTAAGCAAAAGTTAGCAAAAAGCCGGTTAAGTAAGTTATAAAATGCTACGACTTAGCCGCTTAAAACTAATTTTATTTTATTTTTTGCTGTTTTTAAAATTTATAGCAAATAATTAGTTAATTAGTAAAACAAAGCCTAATATAAATATAATATTATATTATACCTTATTATACCTAATATATACTTTTAAGTTTTTAAATTTATTATTTTTATGTTATTATTAATATTTATTATATAATATTAATTTCTGCTTATTTATAATAATAAGAATTTATTTTTATATTAAGCTAAGCGATTATAAATAGTTTTTATAAGTAATCTCTAGTAATAGTTTTTAAGTTTTTAGGATCGATAAAAAGCTAAGACCGCTTTTATTAAAAAATTTTATAATTTATATATTGCTAGCTTTTGTGTTAAAAAAAGTAAAAATATAATATAAGTTAAAAGCTATAAATAATCGTGCTTTATTTTCTTATATATTTTATTTTATTTTTAGACTATAATAAACTATAGCTTTTTATTCTTTTATTATTATTTTTTTTACTTTTTTTTTATTATATTAAATAGCTATTTTATATAAGAAGTTAATTCTTATATAGCTGCAGGCAATAAAATGTTTTAATTGTTTAAGCCTTTTTATATATTTATTATATAAAAGCCTACGCGCTAATAAAAAGCTATTTATATAAAGCTCTACAAACTATATTATTTTTTTTATTTTTTTTTATTAAAGTATAAGCATTAACTAAATTTTAAATATATAAAATAAATAACAAGCAAAGCTATTTAAGCTTTAAAATACTCAGCTAGACTTTTTTTAAGCTTAAATAAAAATAATAAAAGCGTTATATATAAAGACTTGTTAGCTATATAAAAAACTATAAAAATATTTTAAATAGTTTAAGCTTTATACACTTATAAAATAATATTTTTATATTAAATTATTTTTTAATTTTTAAATTTAGCCATTATAATAATCTTGTTTTTGTTTAATACTATTGTTACTATATAGTAATGTAATAATTTCTTTAAAGTTTTAATTATTGCTTTGCAATTTATTAGCAGCATAATCTTGCTTAGCTTTTTTTTTTTTAAGCGCGTTAAAATTATTTTAGCAAAAAAAATCTATTATTAGCAAGGGTTATATAAAATAAATAAAAAATAAATAATATAATAATATATATTTAGTATAATAAAAAAGCAGCTAAATATTTTATATTTAAAATAATAGTTTATATAAACTTTATTTATAGCCTTTTAATGCTTTAAGTCTTTAGGTACCACGCAACTAATAAATATTCCGCGTTTTTTTCTATATATTTTATAAAATAAATCTGCTTTAATACTAGTTATTTAAATAAAAGCAGCCGCAAGATTTTGCTATTAATATATAAATATATATTTTTTACTATTTATTATATAGTTAATCTTTTGCTAACTTAAGTTTAAAGTTTTTATATTAAATATTAAATATTTTTTAGATTTTTTATTTTTTAAGGCTTTTAATATATGCTTTTTATCTTTATTTTTTAGCAACTTATAATCCTTTTATAAATAAAGCCCATATATTAATTTATTAATTATTATTTTTTTTATTTATTTATTATTATTAAATAAGTTATTATTAAAATATTGCTCTGCAAATGTTGTTATTAAAAAGATATAATTAAAGCTAGCTTTTTTAAAAATTACTAATATAATATATATTTATTGCGTATATATCTTAATTAATAATTTAAAACAAATTTTAATTGCACGCTAGAATAAATAAGCATTTATTTTTTTTTAAACCACTTAGATTTTTATAAATACTATTATTTTAACAACGTTTTTTTTTAAGTTAATTTTTGCTTTATAATATAAGTTTTTTACTATTATGCTTTAGTAAACTATTATTATTATACGCGTAGCTATAAATTATTATATGCTTAAAAGTTATTTTAGCGATCTGCTTAATATTTTCTAATGCTTTTTTATTAAATACTTGCTTTAAAAGAAGTTTTATTAGAAAAAAAAAAAAAAAACACGTTAAATAGTAAATTCTTAAATATTAACTAATTTATTATATGTTTATTGCCTATCTACGCTAATTAATAATTTAAAATATCTTTTAACTTTTTTTATAATATATAGCTGTTTATAAAATTAATAAGCAATATTATATTTATTAGTTTAAAAAATTAAAATATAAATTAAAAGGTTAAAAAAGTTTAGCTAAATATTAAATAATTAACTATTTTTTTGTTTATAAAGCAAAATAAAAAATTGTTATAAAAAACACTTTAAATAAAATGCCTTTTTATATAATATTATATTAAAATAAAAAAAAAGCCGTAGATAAGGCTGCAAATAAGGCTGCTAATTATTTATATAAGCAGTACTTTTAAATAGTTTATAGTAAAAGTTTTAGCTTTATAGCTATTAATACTACGCTTTAATATTAACTATTTAATATTGCAACTAAACTTAACCCACTACTAATATATATTTAGATTAGCTATTATTTATATAGTTATAGCAATAGTTTTTATAGTTTAATATTAAAATATATCTTTTATATTTATATTTTATATTATAGAATATTTTAACAGCACTTTTAGCTTAAAATTTTTTTGTTTTTATAAAAAGCTAAATTAAAAAATATAAGATATTACTATAAAATAATACTTTAAGATTAATCGAACTACTTATTTAAAGCAAAATAAATAAGTTTAAGCTAAATAACTTTATTAAAAAAAATAAGCTGCTATATATAAAAAAAAAATATATTAAAAGGTTATTATATTAAAATAAACCTTATTGGCTAGCGCTTACTTAAAGCTAACACTTTTAAAAAGCAGGCTATATTACTTTAATATAAAATATATACTTAGTTTATAAAAAAAAAAGCTAAAATGTTCTTTTTTTAACGTTAATAAAATAGGTTTGCTAAATCATTAAATATACCTGCTATTAAATACTATAATATTCTTTTATGCTTTAATAGACTATAATATTTTTAATTGCCCAAGTTTAAGTTTAAAAGTAAATAAGTCTACAGAATATTAATATATAAATACTTATAAAAGGCCTATTAATAGTTTAATAATAGATTGCAGCGTTAAAGTTAAATATATTAACTATTTTTATAAAATATAAAAACTAGCTTAATTTTTTAAAATATAATAAAACTAGTTTAAAAAACAAAAGCTTTTTTTTATTTTTACTTAAAATAAAACGTCGCATTAGTAGCAGCTTTAATTACTGCTAATATTAATTAAATATAATCTACTTAAATATATAGCATAATATATTTAATATAAAAAAAGAAACGTTAATAAATAAACGCTAAAATTATATTTAAGTAGTAAAAAACAAAAGCAAAAGCTAAAATAAATAATAATAATATGCTAAATGTAAATTATTTAGCAAATCTAGCGGATTAAAAATAGTAAACTATTTAAAAATAATAATATTTAAAACTATTTAACTTAAATAAGCATTTACCTAGGTTTATACTATTTTATATTAAATAAAATAAATAAAATTTAATAAGCTTAATTTATAAAGATATAGTTGCTATAACTATAACCTCTTACTTAAGCAAAAGTTATAATATATATTAAAACGTTATCTTAGTATAAAAAAAATAATAAAGGGTTTATATGTAAAGCTAAAATTATTTCTCTTTTTATTTAAATCTATAAATATATTTATTAAATAGTTTATATTTTTTTATTTTAGCAAGCTTATTATATATTTTGGTTTTTTTATTTATAGCGTTAAACTTGTTTATTAAAGCTTAGCGATTAAATAAAAGTCTAGTTTATAAAAAAATATCTTTTTGCATATTTTTAAATAATTATATGCTATTTAAATTTGTTAACTTTAATAACTATATATAAATAAATAAGAATTTCTTATTAGTTTTATTTTTTTTATTATTTAATGTTTTAAATAAACAAAAAGCAATATTAGAAAATATTTTTTTTTGCGCTTTATACTTGGTTATAGCCAAGCTAATAATATATGTTATTTTTATTTAAATAAAGATTGCTAAAAACTTAATAATATCTAGCTTTTTAATCTTTTGTTTTTTTAAACTAAGAAATAATAAAATAATATTTGCTTTTAAGGCTAAATAATATATTTTATTATTATTTAGCTTTTTAATAAAAACGCAAAATAATAGCTTTATATAAAAGTAAATATTAGGTGCTAGCTAGATATATTTAATACCTTTAGCAAAAATAAAACCTTAAGCTTTAAACTTGCTTTTATTTATAATATCTAGGCTAAAATAAATATTTATTATTATAATAATTAATATTCCTTTAGCGAACAAATTATATATTAAAATAGCGCAATTAAAAATTAGTTTATTATAATTGCTTTTATTTTTTTTTTTTTTTTTACTATCTTTGCTTTAGCTATTTATTTTTTTATATAAATATTTTTATATCTTAAGCAAGTATTATATTTTAAGTACGCTTAGTTTATATTTTGCTAAAAATATAAATAAAACAAAACAATTTGCTTTAAATTAAAAAAAAAGCTATGCTGCTTTAAAATTTATAATATGCTATAACTTATTATTTTAAATAATTAAGCAAAATCTATTGTTAAGGCTAAAATAAAGCGACAAAAAATTATTTATAGTTTAATTGTTTAAAATATTTTAATTATTTAATAACTAATTATTAGCATATAATCGATTTAAAAATATATGCAATTATATATCTTCTCTTGTTTTTATTTATTATTTTAAATAAACTAACTTTATAACTTTGCTTATAAAAGCTAAACCTTTAGCTATATTTATAGCGCAAATAGTTTATACTTTTATAAGTTTTTTTTTTTTATTAACTAATAATTTATCGCTTAAAATATTTATATTTTTTTATTGCTTATAATTTATACTTTTTTAATATCTTTTAATTAATATGTTTTTTTATTTATTTAAATAGCTTGCTTATTTGCACTAAGCCTACCTTTAATTTATATTAGCTAAACAAGCGACCTTGTTGCTAGTTTTTCGGCTAATAACGTGCCGCTTATAAATAAAAACTACGCAAAGTTGCTTGCTATAAAAACATAAAAGATCTTGCTAAAGTTAATATTATTTAATATGCTGCGATTTTTACACAACGCTATTTTAACCTTACTTAGTAGTTTAGCAAATATTATATTAATCTTGTCGATAACTATAACTAGTTTATCTTGCTATAGTTGCGCTATATTTTTATTTTTTAATATTAATTTTTATATAGTTTGTTTATTTTAAACTTAAAAGCTAAAAGCAAAATATATTATAATGCTATTAATATATACTGCTACGCTTTTTATAAAAGCAATAATAAATAACTTGTTTTTTTCTTTCGATCGCTAAAATATTTTATATATAGCGCAGATAACAACCAATTTTTTTATTTCTTCTTGACCTCTTAAGTACTTAATAATAATTAATAATTTGTTAATTTTTTACTATATAGCATTTATATTAAAATCAAGTTTTTAATACATAAGCAAGACAGCTTTTAACTATTTTATATTAAAATATTTTAACTTATATATTATATAATTAAAGAGATAGTATTTTATTTTGCAAAAATGTCTAATAAATACCTTATTTCCGCTTAAGTCTTAAAATGCTAAAAGTTGCTATATTTATTAGCTATATTTATTAAGCACAATAAAAGTTAATAGCTAAGACTTACCTTTTTTTAATACCTTTTTATAATTTTATAACCGGCTTAATCTTTTAGCAATAATATATTTATTTTAACTTTTAATATAGCTTTTTAATATTGCGATTTTTTTTAGTATAGCTTAAAATAGTATAACGCTTAATTAATTTATTAATATAGCTTTTTCACTATTAATTTTAGTTTTAATATATTATAAAATATTTGTTTAGTTTTTAATAAAGCTAACGTAATCTTTGCGTTCTGCGTTTTTTAATTCCGCTTTTATAATAAGCTGTTTTAAGTTGTTTATTATACTTAAAAAACTATCTTTGCTAGTTAAGGACTTTTTTATTTACGTAAAATTGTAATATAAAAGTTTTAATAATTATTTAAGCTAGTTTTGCTTTATATTTATAATTTTCTAGTTTTTATTAATATAAATGTTACTATTATTAAAAAAATCAGCTTGTTGGTTTTTTTATGCTTTTGTATTTTTTGCAGCATTTTTTTTTAATTTTTTTAGCTAGTTAAGATTTTGTACTTTAAAAAGCAACCTATTATTTAACTTAACGCAATAAAAGTCCTATAGTTTACAAGCTAGCATTTTAGTTAAGTTATAAAAGCGGTACTAGAAAATAAATAATAAAAGCTTTAGTATAATATCTTAGTCTAGGTCTTTTTTGTTTATGCTATCGATTAGCTATTTACTAAAAATTAAAATTTATTTCTTGTCGACAAGTTTTTAAACTATTTTCTAAAAAAAAAGTAAGCTTTTTTTTATTAGAAAGTAATAAAGTAATAATTATTTCTTTAGTTTTTTTATAAAAAAAAAACTATTAGCATAGTTATAAAGATATACTTTCTGGAAAAAAGTCTTATAATATGCATAAGCCTGCACGTGGAATAAAATCTAGCCTTTTTTAGTTAATAAGTTTAATAATAGTTATAAGCTGCTTAGACCTAGTTAATTTTATATGCACTATAAAATGATTTTATATATATAAGCGTATAAATAGTCTAGGTTAATATTAGCCTAGTTTTTTATAAATAAATAATAGTTTAGCATTTTAAGCAAGTCGAAGTAAACTTTTATAGCCGATAACTCTTAGGCTATTAAAAGTTTATTTAATAATAATAAAACAAAGTTTTATAAAATTATATTAGCTTTATTATTATTTATCTCTTTTAAGACAATAAATATATTATCTTTTTTTTATAAATTATTTTAGTAATGTTTTTTTAGTTAATATTATGCCATCTACTTTAGGATTTTTGTTATAAATATTATTAGATTATAATGTTTTAATAAAGATTTTATTATATAGTTTAAAATATATTAAATAATAAACAAGGTTTAAGAACATTCTTATAAAAATATAAAATTATAGTTATATTAAAATATTAATACTATTGTTAAATTAATCTTGCCGACTTATAAGTGATCTCTTTTAATTTTAAGGGTTTTATTGTTGGCTATATAAGTAAATTTTACTAAGGTTTGCGGGTAGCTAAAACGGCAAGCTGTTTTTTTATATAGTCTTTTTTAATAAAAATCGGTATATATATAATAATTGTTGCAAGCGTTTAAAAAAGCATGCTATTTTTTTATATTAAAGATTAATAATGTCTTATTAAATTAAAGATATGCTAATATTTGCAGCACTTTTATATATATTATATCGGTTTTAATTTAATTAATTAGTTTTTAATTTAAGCATTATTTTTTTGTTAGTATTATAATTATCTATAATAAATTCTTAAGCTAGCATAGCTTACCTTATTAAATAAAAAGTTTATATAAATTAAAATATACTTTTTTAAACTAAATATTCGATTAAATGTTAAATTATTAGCTAGATCGTGTATTATAATATTTCCAGCTAGCTATAATATATTATGCAAATAAAGGCTCCTTTGTTTATTATTTTTTATTATTTTATAATAAGCGGCTATTTTACTAAACGCCTTAGCTTAAACTATTTATTTAAAAAAAATGTTTATATATATTTAAAACATTTAAAATATAGCAATAAGGTTTTAATATATAGCTTTAGCAAATTTAAAACTTTATTAATTCTTGTTAAAACTAGATTAAAGCCTGTTTATAGCTTTAGCTAGCGCTAGATTTTTAGCAAACATAATCTTTAAAATTATAAAACTATTTTAATCTTTAAAATTAATAATAAATTAAATAGCTAAAAGCTTGTAAGCAATAATAAAAAATAATAATTAACCTTTAAGTATATATTTTTGCTTTTTTAAATAAAGCTATTAATAACCAATCGACTAAATATTTCTTAAGATTATTTTTATATATTGGTTTTAATAGTATTTATTTATTTAAATAAAGTGTTTCTTAGTAATTAAGTCTGCAGGCTTTAAAAAACAATATATATTTTAAACCGTTTTTTAGGCAGTTTATTTAACTAGCGTTTTTATAATAATATTACTATTATTATAAATTTTATTATTTATAAATAAAAACAAAAAAAATAAGTTAAAAATATACCGACTTTTATATTATAATAAATAATACTATATTTAAATATTTTAATTAATACTTGTTTTTTGTCTATATATATTAATTTTAACGTTAAATATATTTTTATGCCTACTTTATTTAAATAAAAACAGGTATAAAAATGCGCGTAAGTAAAAATCTTTATTAAAATAATCAGCAAAACTTATTAATTAATATATCTTTAAATATTTTATTTTATCGATTTTGCTAAAGTTAATAGTTTTTTTTATAAACTAGGCAGTATTAATACTACTTTTTAATAAAGCAGCATTATAAAGGCTTATAGCTAATATAACCCTTTTTATATTAAATAGCTTGTTTTAGCTGGTACTATTTGTTTTTGTTTTTGCTTTATTAATATTTTAAAGTGCTAATAATAATTTAATTTATATTGCGTTAGCTTGTTAACCCGCTTTACTTTGCTTTTAATAGTTTATTTTAAAAATATGCTAAAAGCTTAATAGCTTTATAATAAGTATATTTAAGTAAAATCTCCGCTTGGTTATATAGTTAGCGCGTGCAGCGTTAAGATTTTCTTTAACTAATATATATATATTATTTTTTAAAAGAAATAAAATATTGTTTAAAAAAAGGGTTGCTAATGCCTTGTTATTAATTAGCATATCTATATATAAAAGATTATTAGCTTTTAATTATAATAAAATATTTATAACAGCTTAACGATAAACGCAGAGTAAATTTCTACTGTTTTATAGTCGAGGTTATATTATATTTATTTAAAAAACTTAGATAATATCTAGTAGGCTTAAAACCGCATAAAATAATATAGTAGTAATACTTAGGATGTTTTGTTTTTAAACAATAATTTATCCTTTTATTTAGTAGTATATATTAGCTAGTTTACCTTGCTTTTTAGCATAAAACTTAATAATATATTTATAAAGTATATAAAAAGAAATTAAACGTTTTTTTATTAAAGTAAAGCACTGTAGTTTTTTTAAATATATATAAATATAACTAGTGTTAAAATAATTAGCTATAGCATACTTTAGCATTTGCGCTTTATTAAAAAAGTTTATACAGTTTTTATATATTTATATAAAATAGTTTATATTCTTTATAAAGCAAGAAAAGCATTAATAATATTAGATAATGCTGCTAAAATTAATATTTTGTTTTAATTTAATATTATAGCTTTAGTTAAACTATTATATTAAGTTATTATATTAATATTGCTAGCAAACAACGCAAAAATTTAATAGCAAATAAGTTTTATTTATAGCATTTTAAGCATTATAAATAATTTTAGCTTAATAATTAATATAAACTAAAACATATTAATTTATAGCTATGCTAAAAATTTTGCAACGCTTATATTTTTTATTTAATAACTTAAAATATTAAAATAAAAGTTTAAATCGCTTATAATTTATATTAATAAAAAACGCTGCTATAGTATTATTAAGACTTAAACTTTTTATTATTAATGCTTGGCTAAAGATATTATATTTTTATTTTAAGTAGAAATTGGTATAAAAAAGAATAATATATATTGCTGAAAAAGTAAACTAAAGATTAAAAATGTTAAAGCTGGTAGGCGTTCGATTACCGAGTTCTTTATTGTTATATTTTAGTGAGTTAAAAGCAGCATAATAGCAGTATAAACTTGGCCTTATAGCTTAAAGCTTATAAATAAAACGTTTAGATTTAAATAATTATTATAAGCATAGTATATATTTATTTTAATTTTAAGATTTAAAAATATTTAGCTTTAAAATTATATTAATAATTATTTTTTTAAATTATTTACTAAGCTAAACACTTATACTCCTTATATATGCACTTAAAAGCGTATAAAGCATAATAAACCGTAGTAAATTCTTTATAAATAAATAGCTCTGCCATTTATTAATAAATATATTATAAATAGCTTTTAGTTAAAGCATAACTAAAACAGGATTAAGTTTTAATTTATATATTTAATAAGTAAAAAGTTTAAATATTAATAAGTAGCAGCTAACTTATTAAAAAAATATTATTAAATTAATTTTTAATTGTTAATAAAGCTTTTTTTACCTTTATATTTACCGGGCTAATAAATATATATAATATATATTCTATAAGATTACCAAATAGCATAAATAATAAGTGGCTCCTAGTATATATAAAATAATTAAAACAACGTTTTAGTTTAAAGCAATAATTTAGAAAGTGATTTAATATTTATTTTATTTTATTTTTATATATAGTTTGCGCTTTTGGTATTGCGAAAGATTAAAGGTTAGCCGAGAAATTAGTCCGGTTAAATGGCTTTAAACCTTTTTACGATTTTTTACCAGTCTAAAATCTTTATATAATATAGTATTTAATACAACTATTTTATATTTAAACAATAAAAAGTATATTTAGCTAAACTATATTAAATATTGCTATATAAATATTTATAAAAAAAGAAATAATATATTTAAACTAATTATTATTATTTATATTTATTTTTTTAAAACTATACTAAAAAAAGCTTTCCGCTAATAAAACACCTTTATAAAAATACTATAGCTATTATATTTATAAGTGCATTTATTTTTTAATATATATCTTATATTAAATTTACTACTTAATATATTAAATTAATTATTATATATAATCGCATTATTTAATTTATAAAAATAAAGCTGTCTTATATAAGCTTTAAAGATCACTATGTTAGACTTATTTACTATACTTGTTTTTTTTTCTTTTTTTGTCTTTTTCTTTTTTTTTTTTTTTTTTTTATTTTTTTTTTTTTTTTAAAAAATAAATAAATAATATAATAATTAAAGTTTAAAAAGCATTTTATAAGCATTAAGCAAAAATATTCCGGCTAATTATATCGGTTATTTTTTAAATATTTAACCTATTACTTATTTTATATAAAAATATATATTATTATATAAACAGCTAATATATAGCTTTATATTATATGTTGTAACCGGCATGCTAGCTAGCCTTTTGCTAGTATTTATGTTTTTGTTAATTATTTTAATATACCTTGTTTTTTTTTATTTAAAAAAAATTAAAAGAAATTTCTAGAAATAAAATAATAATTTGTTTTTATAACTATAGTATTTTTATTTTATTAAGAAAAACTATTATTTTAAGTTAAATAATAAAGATTTAATAATAAGTTATTACGCAAGCGTGTATTATAATAGCAGTATTATTAGTAAAGCTGTTATAAAGCTGCTAAAAAAGACTAAAAATGTTTAATACTAAAGCTGCGTTTAAAACAATAAAAAACTAGTAAAATATTAAATAAATAATTATAATATTTTTTATTAAGATTAAAAATAATAATGCTAGGTTTAATCTAACCGTGGTTGTTGTTATTATAGCAATAACTTGCTAAATATAATTTCAGTAATATTACGCTAAAAGAAGCTAATTTTAATAAAACCGTATATTAAAGAAAATCCCTTGTTAATTTATATTTATTTAAATATAGTTAGTTTAAAAATTTAGTTGCTTTTAATAATTAAAAAAAGCGCGTATAATGTACGCGCTTTTTTTAGTTTTAAATATACTATTTAATTATATTATATAAAATAATACGACCTTTATAGTTAAATAAGTTATAGTTTTTGCTAAAGTAAAAGTCTAGATTAAAGTTTATAGCTTTTAAATTGTTAAATGCAAGGATATTAAACAAAGATTTAACTGGGATTTAATTATACCGACCGGCAAAAGTTCTTTTTAGGTTTTCTATTAAATTAAACTATTAAAATAAACTTTATAAACTAGCGCTTGTCTAAGGCTAATGTTTTTAGAGGTAAGTTGCAGCTATATTTTTTTGGCCTTTATACTTTAATAATTTATTTTTTGCGATAAGAAACCGAATTATTTTATAAAATCGCTGCTAAATTTGTTAAAAAATCGCAAAGCTAGTATATATATATTTTTTATTTTTTAAGCTAAAAAGCTAAGTCTAGAATATTTCTTTTTATTTCCTTTTTTATTTTCTTACCTGATTAAGCTATTTTAGCTAACTAAGCGCATATAGCTTATTAATAATTATTTATTATAGCTTTTTATAAAGTTGTTATAAGATTTATTATATTGCTGCTAACTAGTTAACTACTTAGTTAATTTAGTTTAAGATTTTAAACTTTGTAGCTAATATATTAATTAAATCTATTTATGCTTAGCTTATAAGACTTTAGCTAAAAGTTAAATAAATGGCTTATTATATTTAAATTATATTGTTAAAAGTTGTAAATAATATATTAAAAACTTATTAATTTTATTATAGTTTATACTGGAGCTATTATTTTAGGCTATTTAGATTTTAAAAAATCTAATAGGCTAGACTTATTAATAACTTTTATTATATTTTTTATAATCTTTTAATAGCTAGTTGCTAGCTTTATTATATTATTAAATTTAACTTAAACTTAAATAACGCCTAGTTTATTTAAAATAAAATATTAAAGATTATAAAATCTGTTTAAATATTTTAGTATTTAAGCCGACATTTAATAAATTATATAATATAATAGCACTATTTTTTAAAAAAATATTTATATTATTTTTTATAATGCTAGAATAAAAAATATATATATATTTATATATATTTTTAATATTATTATTTTAATATTAAAAGCTAATAACCATTTAATATTAATTTATTATTTTTTTTTTTATATTTTTTTATTAAAACTTTATTTATTATTTTATTATTTATGCTTTATATATTAAAATCTTATTAT
>MU380514.1:0-24602 GCA_022495085.1 Xylaria sp. FL1042
AATAAAAATAATAATAAAATATATTATATAAAATAAAACTATTAAATATATTAATTTATTTAAAAGTAATAACTTTATAAATTTTTTTACTTTTTGCGCTAAGCTTTAAACGCTTTTTATTTTTTTTTAATATATTTTTTTTAATATTAATAAAGCTAAACTATTATTTTTATTAACAAAAAAAAAATACTATATAATTTATTAATAATTTGCGATTATATATAAATATAATATTAATAATTATTTTATTTAATTTTAATTGCTAGTAGCTTTTTTATTTAAAAATTTTATTTTATTTTATCTGCTTATATTTATTATTTTAATTTTTTAAAACATATATTATATATTTGCTTTTATAATATTTTATTAAACTTAAAATATTTAGCTTAATATATTTAAGCTAAGCTAAAATAATAATATTTTTTTTTTTTTTAACGCTTTGCTAATTTTAAAATATTAAATATTTTATTTACTATTTAATATATAAGCTTAATTTATTAATAATTATATTTTGCTAGCTTTTTATTATACTTGTTTATTTTTAGTTTTAATTTAATATTTATTTTATTTTATTTAAATAAAAACTAAAGCAAAAGCATATAAAATATTTATAAACTTTTAAGCAAGCTAGCTTTATTAGCTTAGCTAATATAGCTATTTATATTATTATATTTTATATAAATATATAGCTATATTTTAAAAATAGTTTAAAAAGTTATATAATTAATATTTTTTAAGCTATTTTATTTGTTTTATTTTGCTGCTATAAAAATATAATATTAAAAATATTACTATAAATATTTTAGCTAAAAAAGCCTTGCATAAATTTTATATTAAATATTTATTAATAGTTAACTTATATTAGCTTAACTTTAATATTATTTAAATTAATTTTATATTTTATAATTTTTTTTATATATTAAGCTTTATTAATTAAGCTAATATTATAATATTTTTATTTATATTAATATATAAAATAATATATTTTATTTAAATAGCTTATAATTTTAAAAGCATATTTTATAAATTTTATATACGCTATTATTTATAATATTAGTTTTAAAATATTAAGTTGCTTAAACTAATTTAAAAATATAATAGCAGCAGCAGCTTATAAATTAAGCAAGCTTTTTTATATTAAATTAAAGCTTATAATATATATAAATAATATTTATAAACGCTTAATAAATCTTTTATTTTATTTAATCTGCTGTTTTTTAAAATATTAGCTTTTAAGCTAGACTTAATTAAGCAATATTATTAAAGCAAAGCTAATATATTAATATATAAGCCGCTGCTTTTAAATATAGCTTTATTATTCTGCGCTTTTTAAGCTTATAAAGCCTAGCTTTATAATATATTATTTATGCTTTTATATGCGCTTATGCTATGCTATTATAGCATCTGCTGCAAATATTAAATGCTATAATTATATTTTATTATAGCTATAGATTTTTAAAAGCTTATTTTTTATTAAATTATCTGCTTATTTTTATTTATTAATTTTGCTATATATAATTTATTTTTTTTTATTTTAATAAAATAACTAAACAAGCTTATATTAGCTTTTATAATTTAATTAATTAAGCTAATTAAAAAGCTAACTATATTTGCTATATTAAATAATAATATATTATTTAATTAATTTTTAGCTAATTAATATATTAAATATTTATATATAAACTAAGCTTTACTTATATTTTTACAACTTATTTATATTAATAATATTTTTGCTTAAATATTTTAGCTATAATATATAATATAATACTATTATACGCTAAATAAAATTAAATAATAATATTAAAAGCTTAAGCTGCAAGCTATTATATAAAAATATAATATAGCTTAACTATTAAACGCGCTGTTTAAATAATATATTTTTTATTTTATTAGCTATGCTTGCTAGCTGTTTTTTTTTTTTTTTTTTTTAGCTAGCTTATAATCTGCGGCTACTTTAGCAAAATATTATATAAAACTTTTTAAAAACTAATATATTTTTAAAAATTATTTTATAAATTAATTTAGCTTATATATATAAATATATATAAGCATTAATTTATTATTATAAAGTTTAGCTATTATAAAACTAGGTTTTTAAGCTAGCGCTATAATTTATTATTTATATATATAATCTTAAGTTTTTAAAAGTTTATAAGCTATTTTTTATTAAACTTAGCTTATTTAAGCTAATATTATTTATTATTTTATATAAAAGCAGGCCCGATTATATTTAAAACTATTTTAAGCTTTTTATTTTGCTTTATTTTTATAATATTTATTTTTAAATATTTATTATTTTTAGCAAAGCTAAAATATAAGCGTTATTTACTAAAAGTTTTCTGCTGTTTAAAACTTTTATAATTTTTTTGCTTATATTTATATAATAGCAAAAACTAAAAAGCTATATTAATAACTACGATTATAATATTAATAAATATTAAAACTAGTTAATATATATATAATTAATATTAAGCGCTTTTAATAAAAATATTGCTTAAACTACTAAAAGTTTTATTTGCTAATATTTTAATATATAAATAGCTTAAATTATTTTTTTTTTAAATAAAGCGCTTATATATATTTTTTTTAGCAACTAGTTTAATTATTATTAAATATATATTAAATTATATATTTTTATAACGTTTAGTTTTAAGCAGATAAAATTTTTTTATATATAAATATTAAAGCGCGTTATTAGCGCTAGCTTTAAGTTTTTTAGTTTTATATATTACTGCTTAAAGCTTTTTTTTAAGCAAATTAGCTTTTTTAGCTTTTTATATGTTAATATTATTAATTTATTTTATTACGCGCTGCTAGCTATTATATTAATATATTTAGCAGGCTTTTTATTATAGCTTTAAATATATATTTTATAAGCATATATTTAAGCTTATTTATTTTACTGCTTGTTATTTATATATAATATTACTTTTTATTTTAATTATACTGCTTTATTATAATATTTTTTATATAATAACTATAGCTAAAGCTTTTTACGCATATTTTTTAAGCAGTTGTTTATAGCGCTAATAAAACAGCTTGCGTTATTTTATATACTAAAAATATTATGCTTTAATATATATTTATATAATGCTAATATTTTGCTGCTGTTTATTAATCTGCTTGTTTAGCTTAATATAAGCGGCGTAATAGCTAACTAATTAATTTTAGCGGCTAATTTACTAGCCTAGATTAATAAAATATTTAACGCGCTTTTTTAAGCTTATTTTTAAACGCAGAAAAGCTTAAATATATACTTAACTTTTTAAAGCAATATAATAAAAAAATATTTGCGCAGCTTTAAAAATATTTTTAAAAGCAAGCTAATAAAAAATAGTTTTTTTATAAAAAAAAAACTAGTAAAAACAGCAAAAAAAGCATAATATAAAGCATATTATATAGCTTAATGCTTTAGCTATAAAGCTTTGCTTTTATTTTTACTGGTTTTTTTTTTTTTTTTTTTTTTTTTAGTTAACAATTTAAAAAAAGCTAGCTTTACTTTATTTTGCTTTAAAATAAAAGCTAAATATATAGCTTTAACTAAAGCTGCTTAAAAAAGCAAGCTTAATAGCTTAAAAAACTATTTAAAAAAATAAACCTTTTAATTTTAATTATAATTTTAAAACTTTTTATTAGTTATTTTTAATATTAATATAAAAACTATTGCTATTATAAAAAACTTTATATATTATTATATTGTTGTATTTTCTTTAATAAAATTAAACTTCCGATAATATTAAAAAAAGCATTAAAAGCTATAAAAGCTATTTTTTTTAAAATAAATAATTAGCACTTAATAATATTAATTAAAAAGCGGGCGCTAATAGCCCTTTTTATAATATATAATAAACCTTACTTTTATTATAATATAGCCTTTTTTATTGTTTGCCCTTGCTATTTAAAAAACTTTTGCGTCTTGCGCCTTATGCTTTGCTTTTTTTTCTTTTCCTTTTAAAGAAAAAAAAGAAAAAAAAAAAAAAAAAAGGAAAAAAAAAAAAAAAAAAAAAAAAGACTTTATATATAAATATTAAACCTCTTTATAGGTAGCGACCTATATAAAGAAATAAAGGCGCTATATATGCTATAATTTAGCTATTTTTAGATTTATTTTTTATATATTATAGCGATAATATCTTTTAAAAGTGGCGGCAAAACTTAAAAACCTAAATATTTTAAAAAAACAAGCTTTATAAAATAAGAAAAAGCTATTTTATAAGACTTTATAAAATTTATAAAACTTTACCGCTTATAACCTTTATTAATAAAAAAGCTTATGCTTAAAATATAGTTTATTAAATATTTTAAAAATAATAAAATAATATAAAACGTAAAGCTAAAAAATTAACTATAATATTTACTAATAAAAGCTTAAACAAAAACCTTTAATAAACTAATAGCTATAATAGCATAAATATTTGCTTTATATAAAGCATAGGTCTTTTTTATAGTATTACTAGCAGCTATTATAATAGTTTATTATATTAATCGGCTAAAAATTAAGCTATTAAAATTAAAAGGATTTTTTTAATAATATTTTAGTTTTTAAAAGGTTTTAAAAAAATATCGATCTTAAAGTTTTGCTTAAATATTTAACCGCTAAAAATAATATTCTGCGACTACTTTTAGCAGCTTTTAAAAAAGTCGGAAAAATCTAGCACATAAGCAGCAATAAATAATATTTTAAAAAAATAAACAAGCGCTATTTTTTTTTAATAATATAAAATAAAAAAAAAATTTAAATAAACTATAAAATTTTTAAGCTTTACTATTATTATAAAAACAATTAGTTTTAAACTAAGCAATATTAATATCTTTTACTATTATTTAAAATTGGTTTATTTTTTTATTATAGCTTTATTATAAATTTTACTAATAACTTTTTTAAAAAGCTTAAAAAAAATAATAATATAATATTTTATTAGCTAATAATTAAAGCATTTATTATATTTGCTTAATTAAATAATAGCTTTTTATTATATATTTTATTATAATTTATTATATATAAGCATAATATTTTAAACTTTTTTAGCTTAAAAAGTTTATATATATTTTTTAACAATTTAAATTTCTTTATTACTTAAAATAGTTTATACTACCTTAACCTTAAATAATTATAATAAATTATACTATTATAACTTAAAATAAATAATAAAGCTTATTTAAGCTTAGTTATTATTATTAAAAATATTGCCAAGGTTTTTTTAAAGCGCTGCTATTAAACTACCTAAAGTAAAAATCTTAATATAGTTATTACGATAATAATAAACAAACTATATATATAATTATTTCCACCTAGCTTAATAATCTGCTGTATTATTATTAATATTATACCTTTTTACGTAAACTAAAATAGCTACTATTTATAACTAATATATATATTATAATAAATAATAATAAATAAAAATAAGCACTTTATTTTTTATTATAAGTTTTTATATTTATTAAAAAAAAATCGCTAACACTTTATATAAGTATATTATTAAAATAACTTGCTACTTACTTTATTAACCGCTTTTTAATACTTTAATATTTACTTTATAATAAATAAACATGCTTAACGTACTATATTTAATAGTTATTAAATTACCATAGCTATTTTTAATAAGAATATATTTTAAAAGTTTAGTTTTTATTATAATTAAAAATAGTGCGGTTATAGCGCTATAATTTACTAAAGTTTACTAAAAGTAAAAGCTTTAATAGCCTAGGGTTTTTTATATATATCTTATAAAAAGACTAGGCGGTACCTACTTTATATACTTATTAACTTTATTTAAGTTTAAAATATAGCTTAAAAAACTTTTATATAAATTATACATTTTTAAAAAAAGATTTATATAAAAAAACTAAAATTATAACTTATAAAACATATATTTTAGCTATTTTTAAAAAGTTTAAAAAAGTTATAAGCTAAATCTTTTATATAATATATAATATATTAATTAAAAAAGCATATTAAAATTAACTAATTAATTAAAAATATTATAAAAGTATATATATTATTAACTAATAAAATATAAAGTATAAAATAATACTTTAGCTTTACCGGTTTAATAAAATATACGCGCTATTTTGCCAGGGCTTACTTTACTAAGGCTTACTTTATTAAATGCTACTTTATCGGGGATAGCGCGCGCATGCTATCTACTTACTTATCTACCTACTTATTTATTTATCTACTTATTTACCTATTACTTATATAATATATACTACCTACTATAATATATAAACAAAGGTTATTTTAAAACTATTAAATATTTAGCTCTAGCAAACATGCTACCTTTTTTACTTTTTAAATAAGCAACACTTTAATAAAACTTATTTTGCACTTATTTCTTTTTAAAGCAAAAGCACCAACTATATTATATATAATAAAATTATACATAAAAATAGTTTAAAAAAAAAAGCTTTATTATAAAGCTTGCTACCTTAAAATAAATAGTTATAAATATATTATATAAATAAACTTATAATTTACTTTATTTATTTAGCTTAAAATAGTTTTTTTTATTAAATTAGTTAATATACTTGCTTTTTTTTTATTTGGTTATATAATAACCTAAACCTTTAAATAGCTTAGCCTTGCTTTATATTTTATTATAACTATTAAAGTGCTAACTTATATAATAGTATTTATATAATTTATTATTGCAGACTTATTTATTAAAAAAGTTTTTATTATATTTTAATAATTATAGCTTAAAAGTTTTTTAAACTATTTAAAAATATAATAAAGATTTTATTTTTTTTATATAAATAAGACTTTATAAATAATATTAATTATATTAACCTAAGCTTTTATTATTTATTTAAAAACTAATATAATAAATAATATATATTTAGTTAAAAAAAAAAAAGTTTATTAAATATTTAACTTATATTTTATTATTAAAATCTTAATATAATTTTATAAATGCCTTATACTCCGGTATGCTAAAAAATAAAATTAATATTTTATTTTTATTTTAGTTATAAACCTACGTTATAATAATGCTAGCATAAATAAAGCAAGCAATAATAGCTATAAGCTTATTTTTTTATCGTAAAGCCAAGTAATTTATTTAATTTATTGCTTTAAAAGCTAAAATATCTTAAAAAGGCCTTTTTTTTTGCTTTGCTTTAACTTTTCCGGCTATATATTTTAATAATATTTTTAATAGCTAACTTTAGCATAAAATAAAACTGCAGGCTATTTATAAGCTGTTTATAAGCTGCGTAAAAACTATATAAAAAATATATAAAAACTAAGCAATAAAATATAATATAATATAATATAAAACTACACCGTAAAAAAGCAAATAAACTTTATTTTTTTAATAATAATATAGTACTTATATAAATAGTTTTTTTTTTAAAAAAAAAAAGAAAAAAAAAAAAAAAGCGCAAAATAAAAGCTTTTAAAATTATATTAACAAAATAATAGCTTAAGCTTAAACCGGGGATTTTATTTATTAGTTTATATTTTAGCAGCAGGGCCGCTATTAAAATTAAAATATAATTATAAGCAGCTAAAAAAAAAAAAAAAAAAGCTAAAACTTAAACTAAAAAAGCAGGCGCTTAAGCAAAAAAAAAGGCAAACTTAGTAAAAAATAACCTAGCTATAATAATTAAGCGCTAGCTAAATAATATTAGCTAAAAAGTAAAAAGCTAAAAGCGGCCTTTAGCTATAATAAAATAATAGGTATATAAGCGTTATATTCTGCTTTATTAATTAATTTTTAATTAAAAAAAAAAAAAAAAAAAAAAAAAAAAAAAAAAAGAAAAAAACAGTAAAGCTGCGCTAAAATAAAATATAAGCTATAGCAATTTAGCTTAACGCAAGCTATAATAGCAGGCCTTTTTACTGCTATAGCATAATAATAGCAGGCTAAGCTAAAAAATAAAAGCAAGCGGCAATATATTATATTATTTATAAAACGTTAACTATGCTACTAGATTATAGTTTTAAATATTATTTGCTTAAAACTTTGCTTTTATTTTTATATAGCCAAAGTATTTATAAATCCGGCTTTTTTTTTAAACATTTTTATATTTTAATGCGTTTACTACAGAAAGTTTAGTTTAAAAAAATAAATTATTTTACTTTATTAAAATATATTGCGTTATAATTTTTTAATTAATTATTTTGCATAAGTTTATCTAGTATTATCTACGCGTAATTATAGTATAATATGCTTAACAAAATAACTAGCGGCTTTTTTTTTTTTTTTTTTTTTTTTTTTTTAAAACTAATATTAAGCTATAACATGCTATAAAAAATAAATTAAATATTTAATAAAAAAAAAGTCCGTTAAAAAAAGCAAAATATGCTTTAATATTAAGTTATAATATATTATAAAATATTTAATAAAACTAATAAAATATATTAGTTAGTTAATAAAAGAATATTTAGCAAGTTTACTGCTAAAGTTAATTATTAAAGTTTATTTAATTAAAAAAAAAAAAAAAAACCTATAAAACTTAAAATAAGTTATTATATATATATTTATTACTTATGTTAAAATATAATTATATATATAAATAAGTAGTAATAGCTTATAAGCTATTAATTTATTATTTATATAGCTAAGCTATATTTAAGTTATATATAAGCTATGCGTTGCGTGGCTTATTATATAGCCTTAGTAGGTTATATAACTATAGGTTTTATATATATAATTATATTTTAGCTAAACTTGGCTTATTTATATATATTTTAAATAAAAAGATATTAAAAGATAAGATTAAAAATATATTATTATTTATTTATTATTATATTTATTTTGCTTTGCTTATTATATTTTGTTTTATTTTTTATATATATAAATAACTTATTTTATATTAATTAATAATTATTATTAATACGACAATAAATTAGCAAGAAAAATAATAAAGCTTAATTTTTAAGTATTAACTTTAGATTTTTATATAAATAGCTTTAAATAAAAAGATCGGACTTTTAATTATTATATAAAGCTTAGATTTTAGCTTTATATATTAGCTTATGCGGTTAATTTTAAAGTCGGACTTTTATATAAGTAGTAAAAATAAAACTTTTTAAAAAAAAAAATTAATATTTTAATTAAATATATAAAGCTTAGCTTTTAGCTGCAACTTATATAAGCGGCTAAACTTAAAGCTTAATTTATTATATAATAAACTAAAATAAGATTATAAGTAAATTTTTTAGCTTGCACTTAATTTTTTTTTAATAATAGCGAGCTAAAAAAAAAACTGCAAGCTATTAACTTTAAACAAAAAAAAAAATAAAAGAAAATAAAAAAAAGCAGCCGCAAAAGCTAAATATCCGACTATAAGCTTAGATTATATAATCGCAGCTTAGCATATTATTTTTTTTATTAGCTATATAAATATTTTAAAAGCTACTGCTTTAACTAATATTATTAAAAGCTTTTTAAATATATAACTATTTTTAAAAAATATTATTTAAAATAAAAGATAAAAACAAGGCAAATAAAAGCGATAGCAAGTTAATAGTTTAAGACTTTATATAAAGCAGCTAGATCTTTTTTAAGATTTAAAAAATATATATTATATAAAAGCTAATTAAAGTTAAATACTTTAAAAAAAAAACAACTGCAAAAAAGCTTACTAATTATTTTAAATAATGCTTTATATATATTAACTAAAACATGCGACTATAAAAGTTAAACCTTGTTTATATATTTAAAGCATATTTTAATAAATAAATAAAAAGGTTTTTTATAAAAGTTTTTTTATATAAAAGTGCAAAAATAATAAATATTTTTATTTAATAAAATATAAAAATGCTTATATAAAAAAAATAAAAAATATATTTATTATATATTTTTAATAGCTAAAATTTTAATCGAGCATATAAAAGGCAGTAAAAATAAAGCTTTTAAATATTTTTTATATAAAATACTTAAGCTGCTTAATTAAAGATTTTATTTTCTGCAAAACTTTAAAAATCTTTTATATAAAAAAACCTGGTTGTTTAATTATTTTAAACAGCTTATAAAACACTTTTAAAACCTGCTATATAAAATATTTTAGCAGCTAAAAATAAAACTAGTAGTTTATATAATTAATAATAAAGCTTTTTTAGCATTTATTATTTGCTTAGATAATATTTTAATTTTAATATTTAAATAAGCTGCTATTAAAAAATAAAGCGTATAGCTTTAAGTAAAATTATTAAAATATTTTAAAACTTTTATATAAAAAAAATACTAAAGCTAAGCTATAGTTTTAGCTTTAATATTAGCTTTATATAATATAAAAAATAAAAAAATATTAAAACCGCTTTTATTTATAAATTTTTATTTAAAGACTATTAATATAAAAGCTATATAAACAGCTTTAAATTTTTAGCTTAAAAAAATTATATAAACTTTAAGCTTTTAACTTAAAAAAGCTATATAAACTTTTAATATTTAATATAAAAAAATAATATAAACTTTAAGCCTTAGACTTAAATAAGCTATATAAATATTAGGCCTTTAATTTAAAGAAATTATATAAAAATTTATTAGCTAAAAATATAATATTAATTATATAATAGCAGACTTTTTTTTTCTTTTTTTTCTCTGCGTAGTATATAATCTTAAAAACTAGCTACTAAATTAAAAAGCAAGCATTTTTATATATATAACATAAAAGTTATAACCTTTGCTTGTGCGACTTTTTTAGTAAAAGATTTACTTTTAACGCGCTAGATTTTTAATAAAGTTATAAATGCGTAAAACTATGCGACCTTTTAAAAAATCTAGCAAAAAAACTAGAGCTATTTAAGTAAATTATATAATATGCTTTTTAATAAAGCTTATATATTTATTATTATCTGCTAAAACTTAAGTATTATAAAAAACTAGTATTATATTGTTTATTTATTAATTTTAATAAATAGCGCAAGCATTTTTTATTTATATTATTTTAAACTAAATAAAAAAAAAAAACAAAATTTACGCAGCGCTAAATATTTATTTTAACTTTTATATAAATTATTTATTATATTAAGTAGACTAAATAATATTAATTGTTTTTTTTTGCGTATAAAAAGAGAATTTAAACTTATTACTTTTAAGCGTTTTAAAAAAAATGCTAAACAAGCTAAAGCTTGCTTAAAAAATACTTAAAATTAATTACTAAAGCAAAAACTAATTAATAACTACTATTACGCAAGCATATTTAAGCGTATAAAAGCTTAAACTAGCTATAATTATATAAAAGCTAATTTTAAAAGCTTTATTTATAAAGCTTTGCGCAGCTATTTAAATAATATTAAAGCATAAAAAAAAAAAAATAATTTTTATTATGCAAAAGCAAAAACTAAAAATAAACTTTATAAACTAAAGATATATTTTTAACTTTTATATAAAAAAATTAAATAAAAAAATTTCTAAAATATTAAAACTTATATAAAAGCTAATAAAGATTTAAATAAATATAATAATATAATAGTTTATATAATAAAACTATAGCTTAATTAACTTAAAAAAATATTTTATATAAAAAGGTGCTTTATATATAAAAAGCTAAAATATTAATTAATTAATTATTTTAATAATAATAAAAATAAAAATAAAAATTATATAATAGCTTATTATTTTATAAAAATAAATATAAGCTTAAGACTTTTAAATAAAGCTTTTATAGCTTTTATATTAAACTAAACTATAAAAGTAAATAAAAAAAAAAAAACAGCGCGTAAAATAACTTAAAGCTTTTAAATATTAATAATAATATTTTATTTATATATATAAATAATAAACTGCTTATTATAAAAAAAAATTAGCTTGCAGCAAGCTTTTTTTTTTTTTATATAATAGGCTAAGCTATTTACTGCTAAAATTATTATAACTTTTTATATAAAAAAACTTGCAATACTAAAGCTTTAAACTTATTTATGCTGCAAAATTAATATAGCTTAATTTATTAAAGTATTATTTAAAATATTAAAGCTATATAAGTTTTAATTATAAGCAAGCCATAACTTAAAAGCTTTACGCAAAAAAACTTAAATATTAAAATTAATTAAACTAAAAAATTAATTATTATATAATTTAATAATATAAAAAGCTTAAATATAATTAGTCTAGCAGAAATTAAAATAAGCGTTAACTATATATAATTTTATAATATAAAAGCTAATATATTATTTTTATTTTTTTTAAACGACGCAGATTAAACTATATAAACGCTTATTATAATAATATTAAAAGCGTTATTATATAACTAAACAAGTCGACAATTTTAATTATGCAGAAATAAAAATATTTTTTTTTTAATTTAAGCTAAGCTTATATAAAAAAGCGCGCGATTTTATTAGGAAAAAAAAAAAGTTAAAATATTTATATTAATGCTTTAAGCACGCTTATATAAAAATATTATATTAGCTACTTTAAAGCGCAAAACATTTAAATATAAGCAAAAAAAACGTTTACGCAATATAAAAAATATATTACTACTGCTAATTATTTAATTTAGCTTTTTAAAAGTTTAAATTTTTAATTAAAAATAAATAATATATTTAACTATAAAATAATTTTAAATTTTATATACTTAAAAAATAAAAACGCTTTATTATATTATTAACTTAAGTATTTTATTTTAAGCTATAATATTTTTAAAATTGTTTTTTGCGCGCGAAATATTTAAAACGCTTTTTGCTGCTATTAAATATATATATATTAAAAGCTACCCGATTTAATTATATATAGCTTAAGTATAAATTTTATATTAAATAAATTTTAACACTGCATATAAATTATAAAAATATTATATATTAAAATACTAGTTAAAGCTTACTAAGCTATTAGCAAAATAGCATGCGTATATATATACGCACTTTTTTATTATATAAATAAAACTGCGTTTAAAAAAACCAGCTATTATATAAAATAATAAAACTATTTTTTAAATAGCAATTTAAGCGTTAAATAATATAGCTGGCCTAAACAGCTTTATAACTTATTTTGTTAAGATTTAAAATAAATTTTAAAATAAATTAAAATTTAGCGTTATTGCTAAATATAACTATATAAGCAAAAGCAGCTTATTTAATAATAAAAACGCTTTATATAATAAAAGCTAAAATAAATATTAACTGCGCAATTAATATTTGCGATAGCTTAAATATATATAATATATTAAACGCGCTGCTTAAAAATAAAAATATAGTTTAGCAAAAAAATAAAAGCTAAATAAGCTTATATTATATAGTTATAATTAAAAATTATATAATAAGTATTAATATAATAAATAAACTAATAAAATTTTAGCGCATATAAAATAAAAAAATAGCGTAAAAATATTAATGCTTTAATAAAAAAGCCAGCTAGATAATATAAACGTTTAGCGCTTATTTAAAATAAATAAACTTATAAAACGCGGCTGCTTAAAAAAAGCATTATATAATGCGTTAAAAAAAGTAAGCCTTTGCGTATATAATAAAAAATACTACTATTTTTATATAAACACTAGCTTATTAATTAAATAGTTTAAAAAAAAAATAATTATAAGCTAGCTATATAAGTTTAAAAAAAATAGCAAAATTAATGCCTTAGGCCTTTTATTTAAAAAGCTAAACGCTATAGAAATTAATTAACTAATAGCGTAAAAAGTATTAAAAGCTATATAATATATAATTTTAAATTATATATAATAAAGCAGGCTAAAATTTTAAAGTTAAGATTTATATAAAAGATTAAAAAAAAAACTAGTTAAGCTATATAAAAAGTTAAAATATATAGTTTAAAAATATAGCAATAAAAAAAAAATATTATATTTATATAATTGCTAATAATATAATAAATAAATTAATAATTACTATTAATACTAGGTTTATTTATTATATAATCTTTTAATATATAAGGTAAACTATAAAAAATATTACGCAAGCTTATATATAATTTATTTAATATTAATAAGCTAACTTATATAATTTATATAAAGCTTTTAAAAAAAATTATATATAAATATTTAATAAGCGGGAATTTTATTTAAAGTTATACTATTAACTATTTTATAGCTTAGCAAAATCAAGCTTATATTAGTTTAAAATATATTAAATATATTATAAAAAGAATTTTTAAATAAAAATATTTTTATATAACTTATGCTTTTTTAGTATATATAAAAATAGCAAAGCTTTTAATATTACTGCGTTTTAAGCAGGCAATATTATTAGCTTTATAATTTTTAGCTTTTTTTTATTAAAAATAAAAAAAACTAAAAAAAACAAGCTTTTATATAAAGCTTATAAAAATTTTAGCTTTAAAATTTTTTTTTTAAAGTTTAACAGTAGAAAAATTTAATAATTAAACAATAGTAAAACTTGGTTTACGCAAAAAAAAATAAGCAAAATAACTTTATATAATTAACTTTTAATGCTAGCAATGCTAATAATATTAATAATATTATTTAAAAGCTTATTGCTTAATAAACGCTGCGCATATAATATTTTATTATATTAGCTTAAAGCTTTATATAATCTTTTAATTGCTGCTTAAGTTAAAAAGTTAACAGTAAAAAAAATTAAAAAATTAAATAAACATATAATTAACTAGCTTAGCAAATTAATAACTTAAACTAAAAACTTTAATATATTTTATTTAAGCTAATTTATATATATAAAGCTAGCTATTTATTTTTACTAATAGATTTTTTATTAAAAATAAAAATATAATATTATAGCTAAAGTTTTTAATAAAGCTAGCTATTAAAACTTATATAAATAATTAGTTTATAAATAATTTAAAGTAATAGTAATATTATTTACTAAAGTTTAGCTTTAGCTAAAAGTAAATAAGTTATAAAAAAAAGGTTTTAGCTAGCGAGCTATATAATATAATAGCTAGATTTAATTTAGCTATTGCGCTTAAATATTATTATATAAAAAATCTTAAAAGCGCTAAAGTTGCCGCTAATATTTATAGTTATTTACTTAAACTTAAAATTATAATATAAATACTTAGTAAAGCTAGGCATAACTTAAAAAAAACAGCTTATAATTAATATTATATTAATTTATAAAGCATATAAAAATAAAAAGATTTTTAAAGTATAATAAGTTAGCAGTAAAAATAACGCAGTAAGCGCTTATATAAAAAAACCTTTAGCTATAATATTTAAACAGCTAATTTTATATAATAAGTTTATTATATAAATAAAAATATTTATAAATTAAAAATATTATTTTTAAAAATAAATTATATAAAAAAAAAGAAAAAATATTAAAAGCTAAATAGTTTAAAAATAATTATTTATATAAAATTAAATAATTATAAAATTTAAAAAAGTAAAAGTTATAAAAAAAAGTAAAGCTGCAGCTATATTTTATTAATTTTATATAAATACTTATTTTTTTTTTTTTAGTTTTTTTTTTTTTTTTTTTTCTTTTATTAAAACTTAAAATAACGCAAGTTTTTTTTTTATATAATAGGCTTAACTTTAGCTTAGTTAAATTTTTTTTTTTTTTTTTTATTTTTGTTTTTATTTTTATTATTTTTTATTTTAATATTTTTATTTTTATTTTTATTTTTATTTTTATCGGATAAAAAAAGCAACTTAAATAAAATATTTACAGATAAATAGTTATTAATATAATATATATAATAAATTATATATAACTAATATATATATATAAAATAAACTTTATTAAAAATGCTGCTAAATATATAATAATTATAAAATAAAATAATATTGTTATAAGCATTACTATACTTATTAGTATAGCAAGTTTATATTAAAGCTTTGCAAGCATAAATTAAAATTACGCAAAAATAATTATTATATTATATAAAGTTTATAAACTAGTTATTAAAATTATAGGCTAATATATAAATATTTATATATTAAAGCGCATATTAGCTTAAAGCGTTATATTTTTTATTTTTTATTTATATTAATATATATATAAAAAAAATAATTATAAATATTTATTATATAAGCTAAAATTTAAAGCTAAGCTTTAATTATAGCATGGTTAATATAAAGCTAAACTTATAAAAATATATTTTTTTTAACTATAATTTTAATAAAGCTTTAAAAACTATAGTTTATTATATAAAGCGGTATATTAGTTATAAACTAAAAAATAAATATAATAAAAATAAAAAAAAACATATATACGTGTATATATAAAAGAAAAAAAAAATATATAAATATATATATATATATATATATATATATTTTGCTTTATATAAAAATTAGTTAAACTTTTGCGCAAAAAAATAAAAGTAAATAAAAATAAAAATATTATATAAAATAAAAGCAATAATAGCAGCAGCAGCAAAAAATATAAGCGCAGGTAAAATTTTTAATATAATAATTATATATAAAAGTTAGTTAATTTTTTTAATAAAGTATATTATAATTAAAAATATAAAAAAAGCTAGCAGCAGTAGTAATAAAAGCAAAAATATTATATAAAAAAAAAAAAAAAAAAGTTTTTATATAAAAAGTTAAAAAAATAAATAAATAAGCTATTAAATAAGCTATAAACTAGCGTTAGCGCATTTGCTTATTTAAAATGCTAATAATTATATAAGTATACTTTTTATATAAAAATTTGCTGGCTATTTTTTTAAAAAAAAAAACTAATTAGCGCGACTTTTTTTTTTTTTTTTTTTGCGCGCTTTTTTCTTTTTTTGCTTTTTTTTCGCGCGCTTTTTTTAAACATATTATTTATACACCTTTTTTTTTTTCTTTTTTTTTTTTTCTGCTTTTTTTTTGCGCGCTTTTTTTAAGCGTGTTATTTGCGCTTTTTTTTTCTTTTTTTTTTTATTCTCTGCTTTTTTTTTGCGCGCTTTTTTTACGCACTTATTTAAAACTTAAATAAATTTATTTTTTAATTTATATATATTATTTTATCTTTTTTAATATTAAAACTATAAAATAATTATATAATAATATAGTTTATTTTAAATATTTAATTAATTAAATATATAAGAAAAGTTATTTTAATATAATATATAATAAAATTTATTAGCTTTATTTAAAAAGCTAATTTATATTTAATAAATTATTTATATTAACTTTAAGCTATAATTTAATATATAATTATATAAATTTATCTTATACTTTTAAATAATATTAAAAATATTATATGCTAGCTTATTATAAATAAATTAAAAAATTATATTTATATTAACTATATAAAAATATTACTAGCTTTAATAAATTGTTATTTTTTACTATTATTATTATTAGTTTTATTATTTAATAATTTATTATAAATAATATTTTATTAAGGTTTTTATTAATAAAAAAAAGTAAGTATATTAAAAAACCGCTTTAACGTTTATAAAAAATAAAACTAAATAATAAACAAACAGCTTTTATTATAGTTAATTAAAAATATTATATAGCTTGCTTATAATTTTTTGGTTATTTTTTTCTACTTATTTAAATATATAATATATTAAAGTTAGGTTTATAGCTTATAGTTTTAAAAAAACTAGATTTTTATAAATTTAGTTATAATTGCGCGATTATTATCAAGGCTTAATTAAAAGCGCTATATAAATATAATATATTAAAATTAAATTTATAGCTTATAGTTTTAAAAAAAACTAAACTTTTATAAGTTTATTAAATATAATATATTAAAATTAAGTTTATAATTTATAGCTTTAAAAAACCCGGACTTATATAAATTTAAATATAATTGCGCAATTATTATTAAATATAATATATAAAAGTTATATTTATAGCTTATAGTTTTAAAAAAACTAAACTTATATAAGTTTAATTATAATTATATAATTATTATTAAATATAATATATAAAAGTTAAATTTATTATTTATAATTTTAAAAAAATTAAACTTATATAAATTTAAATATAATTATATAATTATTATTAAATATAATATATAAAAGTTAAGTTTATTATTTATAGTTTTAAAAAAACTAAACTTTTATAAGTTTATTAAATATAATATATAAAAATTAAGTTTATAGTTTATAATTTTAAAAAAACTAGACTTTTATAAGTTTATTAAATATAATATATTAAAGTTAAGTTTATAGTTTATAGTTTTAAAAAAACTAAATTTTTATAAGTTTAAATATAATTATATAATTATTATTAAATATAACGCATTAAAATTAAGTTTATAGCTTACAGTTTTAAAAAAACTAAACTTTTATAAGTTTATTAAATATAATATATTAAAGTTAAGTTTATAGTTTATAGTTTTAAAAAAACTAAACTTTTATAAGTTTATTAAATATAATATATTAAAGTTAAGTTTATAGTTTATAGTTTTAAAAAAACTAAACTTTTATAAGTTTAAACGCGATTATATAATTATTATCGAATATAATGTATTAAAGTTAAGTTTACGGCTTATAATTTTAAAAAAACTAGACTTTTATAAGTTTAGTTACGGTTGCGCAATTATTATTAAAGCTTAATTAAAAGCGCTATATAAACATAATATATAAAAGCCGGGTTTATAGTTTATAGTTTTAAAAAAACTAGACTTTTATAAGTTTGTTAAATATAATGCACCGGAGTTAAGTTTATTGTTTACGGCTTTAAAAAAACTAGACTTTTATAAGTTTAGTTATAGTCGCGCGATTATTATCAAGGCTTGATTAAAAGCGCTATATAAACGCAACGCACTAGAGCTAGGTTTACGGCCTACGGTTTTAAAAAAACCGGACTTATATAGGTTTAGTTATAGTCGCACAATTATTATTAAAGCTTAATTAAAAGCGCTATATAAATATAATATACAAGAGCTAGGTTTATAGTCTACGGTTTTAAAAAAACTAGACTTTTATAAGTTTATTAAATATAATGCACTAAAATCAAGTTTATTATTTATAGCTTTAAAAAAACCAAACTTATATAAATTTAAATATAATCGCGTAATTATTATTAAACGTAGGATATTAAAGTTGCGTTTATAACTTATAGTTTTAAAAAAATTAAATTTATATATATTTATTATTTATAGTTATAAAAAAATTAAACTTATATAAGTTTAATTATAATTATATAATTAATATTAAACGTAATATATAAAAGTTAAGTTTATAGTTTATAGTTTTAAAAAAATTAAACTTATATATATTTATAGTTTATAGTTTTAAAAAAACTAAACTTTTATAAGTTTATTAAATATAATATATAAAAATTAAGTTTATAGTTTATAGTTTTAAAAAAACTAGACTTTTATAAGTTTATTAAATATAATATATAAAAGTTAGGTTTATTATTTATAGTTTTAAAAAAACTAAACTTATATAAGTTTAGTTATAATTATATAATTATTATTAAAGCTTAATTAAAAGCGCTATATAAATATAATATATAAAAGCTAGGTTTATAATTTATAGTTTTAAAAAAATCGGACTTATATAAGTTTAAAGGCGATCGCGTAATTATTATTAAATATAACGCATTAAAATTAAATTTATAGCTTATAGTTTTAAAAAAACTAAACCTTTATAAGTTTATTAAATATAATATATAAAAGTCGGGTTTATAGTTTATAATTTTAAAAAAACTAAACTTTTATAGGTTTATTAAATATAATATATAAAAATTAAGTTTATTATTTATAGTTTTAAAAAAACTAAACTTATATAAGTTTAAATATAATTGCGCAATTATTATTAAATATAATATATAAAAGTTAAATTTATAGCTTATAGTTTTAAAAAAACAGGACTTTTATAAATTTAAATATAATTATATAATTATTATTAAACGTAATATATAAAAATTAAATTTATTGTTTATAGTTTTAAAAAAACCGGACTTATATAAGTTTATTAAACATAATATATAAAAGTCGGGTTTATAGTTTATAGTTTTAAAAAAATTAAACCTATATAAGTTTATTAAATATAATATATAAAAGTTAAGTTTATAGTTTATAGTTTTAAAAAAATTAAACTTATATAAGTTTAAACATAATCGTATAATTATTATTAAACGTAATATATAAAAATTAAGTTTATTATTTACGGTTTTAAAAAAACTAAACTTATATAAGTTTATTAAATATAATATATAAAAGTTAAGTTTATAGTTTATAGTTTTAAAAAAACTAGACTTATATAAGTTTAAATGCGATTATATAAATTTTTAATTAAAAGCTAAGTATAATAAATAGTAAACTTTTTATATAAACTTTTAACTAAAAACTAAGTATAATAAATAATAAACTTTTTATTTATAACATGTATTAATTTTTATAATAATAAATTATATAAACTTTTAACTAAAAGCTAAGTATAATAAATAGTAAACTTTTTACGTAAACTTTTAATTAAAAGCTAAATATAATAAATAATAAAATCTTTGCATAAACCTTTAATTAAAAGTTAAATATAATAAATAATAAAATTTTTATATAAACCTTTAATTAAAAGCTAAGTATAATAAACAATAAAATTTTTGCTTATAGCACGTATTAGTTTTTATAATAATAAATTATATAAACCTTTAACTAAAAGCTAAGTATAATAAACAGCAAAATCTTTATTTATAATATATATTAGTTTTTATAATAATAAATCGCGTAAACTTTTAACTAAAAGCTAAATATAATAAATAATAAAATTTTTGCTTATAGCGTATACTAGTTTTTATAATAATAAATTACGCAAACTTTTAACTAAAAGCTAAGTATAATAAATAATAAACTTTTTATATAAACTTTTAATTAAAAGCTAAATATAATAAATAATAAACTTTTTACTTATAATATATACTAGTTTTTACGGCAATAAATTATATAAACCTTTAATTATAACATATATTAGTTTTTATAATAATAAATCGCGTAAACTTTTAATTAAAAGCTAAGCATAATAAATAATAAAATTTTTACTTATAATATATACTAGTTTTTATAGCAATAAATCGCGTAAACTTTTAACTAAAAACTAAATATAATAAACAATAAACTTTTTATATAAACTTTTAATTAAAAGCTAAGCATAATAAATAATAAACTTTTTGCTTATAATATATATTAGTTTTTATAGCAATAAATCGCGCAAACCTTTAATTATAATATATATTAATTTTTATAATAATAAATTGCGTAAACCTTTAACCGAAAGCTAAATATAATAAACAGTAAAATTTTTACTTATAATATATACTAGTTTTTATAATAATAAATTATATAAACCTTTAACTAAAAACTAAGCATAATAAATAATAAACTTTTTATATAAACTTTTAATTAAAAGCTAAGCATAATAAACAGTAAAATTTTTATATAAACTTTTAATTAAAAGTTAAATATAATAAATAATAAAATCTTTGCTTATAGCGTGTATTAATTTTTATAGCAATAAATCGCGCAAACCTTTAATTAAAAGCTAAGCATAATAAACAGCAAACTTTTCGCATAAACTTTTAATTAAAAGCTAAGCATAATAAATAATAAAATCTTTATATAAACCTTTAATTAAAAGCTAAGTATAATAAATACTAAAATTTTTACTTATAATATATATTAGTTTTTATAGTAATAAATCGCGTAAACTTTTAACCGAAAGCTAAGTATAATAAATAATAAACTTTTTATATAAACCTTTAATTAAAAGCTAAATATAATAAATAATAAACTTTTCGCTTATAATATATATTAGTTTTTATAGCAATAAATCGCGCAAACCTTTAACTATAGCATATATTAGTTCTTATAATAATAAATTATATAAACTTTTAATTAAAAGCTAAGCATAATAAATAGCAAAATCTTTGCTTATAATATATATTAGTTTTTATAATAATAAATCGCGCAAACTTTTAATTAAAAGCTAAGTATAATAAATAGCAAACTTTTTATATAAACTTTTAACTAAAAGCTAAATATAATAAATAATAAAATCTTTATATAAACTTTTAATTAAAAGCTAAGCATAATAAATAATAAAATTTTTGCTTATAATATATATTAATTTTTATAATAATAAATTATATAAATTTTTAACCGAGAGCTAAGCATAATAAATAGTAAACTTTATACTTATAATATATATTAATTTTTATAATAATAAATTATATAAACTTTTAACCAAGAGCTAAGTATAATAAATAATAAAATCTTCGCTTATAGCATATATTAGTTTTTATAATAATAAATTATATAAACTTTTAACTAAAAGCTAAGCATAATAAATAATAAAATCTTTATATAAACTTTTAATTAAAAGCTAAGTATAATAAACAATAAAATCTTTGCTTATAGCATATACTAGTTTTTATAATAATAAATCGCGTAAACTTTTAACTAAAAACTAAATATAATAAACAATAAACTTTTTCCGTAAACTTTTAATTAAAAGTTAAATATAATAAACAATAAACTTTTTACTTATAATATATATTAATTTTTATAATAATAAATTATATAAGCCTTAAATTATAATATATATAAGTGTTTATAATAATAAATTACGTAAACTTTTAATTAAAAGCTAAGTATAATAAATAATAAAATTTTCGCTTATAGCATATATTAATTTTTATAATAATAAATCGCGCAAACTTTTAACTAAAAGCTAAGTATAATAAATAGCAAAATTTTTACCTATAGCATATATTAATTTTTATAATAATAAATCGCGTAAACTTATAACCAAGAGCTAAATATAATAAATAATAAACTTTTTATATAAACCTTTAATTAAAAGCTAAGTATAATAAACAGTAAAATTTTTGCTTATAGCGCGTACTAGTTTTTATAATAATAAATCGCGTAAACCTTTAATTAAAAGCTAAATATAATAAACAATAAACTTTTTGCTTATAATATATATTAGTTTTTATAGCAATAAATCACGCAAACTTTTAACTAAAAGCTAAGTATAATAAATAGTAAACTTTTTACTTATAATATATATTAGTTTTTATAATAATAAATTATATAAACCTTTAACTAAAAGCTAAATATAATAAATAATAAAATCTTTATATAAACTTTTAACTAAAAGCTAAATATAATAAACAATAAAATCTTTACTTATAGCACGTACTAATTTTTATAATAATAAATTACGTAAACTTTTAATTAAAAGCTAAATATAATAAATAATAAACTTTTTATATAAACTTTTAATTAAAAGCTAAGCATAATAAACAGTAAAATTTTTGCATAAACCTTTAACTAAAAACTAAATATAATAAACAGCAAACTTTTTATATAAACCTTTAATTAAAAACTAAGTATAATAAACAGTAAACTTTTTACATATAATATATACTAGTTTTTATAATAATAAATCGCGTAAACTTTTAATTAAAAGCTAAATATAATAAATAATAAAATCTTTATATAAACTTTTAATTAAAAACTAAATATAATAAATAATAAAATTTTTACTTATAATATATACTAGTTTTTATAATAATAAATCGTATAAACTTTTAACTAAAAGCTAAATATAATAAATAATAAACTTTTTATATAAACCTTTAATTAAAAGCTAAGTATAATAAATAATAAAATTTTTGCTTATAGTATATATTAATTTTTATAATAATAAATTATATAAAATTTTATTTAAAAACTAAGTATAATAAATAATAAACTTTTTACTTATAATATATATTAGTTTTTATAATAATAAATCGCGTAAACTTTTAATTAAAAGCTAAGTATAATAAATAATAAACTTTTTATATAAACCTTTAATTAAAAACTAAATATAATAAATAGTAAAATTTTTACCTATAATATATACTAGTTTTTATAGCAATAAATCGCGCAAACTTTTAACTAAAAACTAAATATAATAAATAATAAACTTTTTGCTTATAATATATATTAGTTTTTATAATAATAAATTACGTAAACTTTTAACTAAAAACTAAATATAATAAACAGTAAACTTTTTATATAAACTTTTAATTAAAAGCTAAATATAATAAATAATAAAATTTTTATATAAACTTTTAATTAAAAGCTAAATATAATAAATAATAAAATTTTTACTTATAATATATATTAGTTTTTATAATAATAAATTACATAAATCTTTAATTAAAAACTAAGTATAATAAATAATAAAATTTTTATTTATAATATATATTAGTTTTTATAATAATAAATCGCGTAAACTTTTAATTAAAAGCTAAATATAATAAATAATAAACTTTTTATTTATAATATATATTAGTTTTTATAATAATAAATCGCGTAAACTTTTAATTAAAAGCTAAGTATAATAAATAATAAAGTTTTCGCATAAACTTTTAATTAAAAACTAAGTATAATAAATAATAAAATTTTTATATAAACTTTTAACTAAAAACTAAGCATAATAAATAATAAAATCTTTACTTATAACACGTATTAGTTTTTATAATAATAAATTATATAAACTTTTAATTAAAAACTAAATATAATAAATAATAAACTTTTTATTTATAATATATATTAGTTTTTATAATAATAAATTATATAAACTTTTAATTAAAAGTTAAATATAATAAATAATAAACTTTTTATTTATAATATATATTAGTTTTTATAATAATATATTATATAAACTTTTAATTAAAAGTTAAATATAATTAATAATAAAAATTTAATATAATAAATAATAAAATTTTTATATAAACTTTTAATTATAAATTAAATATAATAAATAATAAATTTT
>MU380515.1:0-24512 GCA_022495085.1 Xylaria sp. FL1042
TTAAAAATATAATATATTTTTAGCTTATATAATTAGTTTATATATTAATATAATAAATTAATAACGCTTTATAAATAAAATTATTTTTTAAAAGTGCGCTTTTAATATTTTATTATTATTTAATATATAATAGTTTTTTTAAAACTATGCCTTTGTTTTAAAAGTAAATATAATAAAGCTATTTTATTATATAAAAAAACTTTTATTATTAAAGCTTTAATTATAAAGTTGCTAGCTTAAAATAAAAAAAAATAATTATATAACTTTTTTTTTTTAAAAAAATAAATAAATTAAGTTTAAAACTTTTATATAAAAATTTAAGATTTATATATTAAAATAAAATTATTTTTTACTAATTATATAATAAAGTTTTTTTTTAAACGCAATATAAATTTTTAATTATAAACACTTTTTATATAAAATATATTTTAAATTTTACTAATAATTTTAATATTAATTATTTATAAAATTTATATTTTAGCTAACTTAACGTTTTTTATTAATATTTTTTAAAAATTTTTAAGCTTATATAAGCTTTAATTATATTTTATATATAAATATATAACTATAAATATATAATTTAAAAATTTAAGCTATTAACTTAATAAAGAATTTAAATAAACTTTTTATAATTTTACTATTATTTTATTTATAGCTATATTAAAAACCACGTTAAAATTTTAGCGCGGTTTTTATTTTATTAAAAAGAAAAACAGTAATAAAATAATAAAAAATATATTTAAATTCCTTATTAAGTTAATAGCTTAAATTTTTAAATTGCATGTTTATAGCTATAAAATTAATAAAGTTATTAAAGTTTTTATATATAAATTTTATATAAGTTATTAAAGTAGTCCACTTATATAAAAGATGCGTTATTTTTACTTATATATTATTTTTTATATTTACTTTATAAAATTAAAATTTTAAAATTATTTAGCTAAATATTAAGGTATTTATATATATATATATATATCGCGTATATTGTTTTAATATTAAGCGCACTTGCTAGCTAGTTTAATATTATTGCGTATTTTTAAAACAAAAAAGCTATAATAAAGTAAATTTTTATACTTTATTAATAGCTAAGCTTAAGTAGCTAAGTTAAAGCTTTTATTAAAAGTGGAAAAAAAGTAAAATAAAATAAAAAATATAAGCTATATAACTAACTAAAGCCCTTAAAATTATAAGGTATATAATTAGCTTATTTAAATAAAACTAACTTAAAAGGTTTTCCTTTTTTAAACCTCTTTTAAGTCCTTTTACTTTGTTTCTTGTGTTAGTTTGTTTAACGTTGACGTTAGGTTTTCTGTTATCATTACTACGTAATGCAGAAAACCTCTGGCCATAAGCTCCCTATTGTAGCCTAGCCCTGAAATCACCAAATCTAACAGAACTTATTGTTCCCACGGTCGCAGAACGGGCCTAACTGAACATGTGGCTTGCTACCCCAAAACTATTCAATCCCTAAGTCACGTGATCATGATCTAACTGATCTGTCCGATCTACTAGATCATATAGATCACCCAGATCAAGGGTACGATGGTACTCTTGAATGAGCTTCAATCATGATGGTTTCCTTTGTCTATATAATCATGCAATTCCTGTATCTAGTCTCTCATTTAGTTCTTGCTCTCTAGCTATCAATTTCATGACAATTCACCTCAATGACTACTGCGCACCAGTATTGTTGATTCCCTGTCCTTACACTGATGCACAGTGGTGGGAGTACCAGCAAACCTCCCTAACGGACCACCGCTGTAGTTCTTATTGTTAGCTGCAAATCAAGAACCCCCGACGAGCTCCTCATACTGTTGGTATGAGAGGTCCGTAACAGGCTCTCTGCAATGTCGAAATTATGGCGCACCAATAAGCTAGCGGCTTTACTCCTGATCCTGCAGTTGGACCTAAAATGCAACTTAATGCAATATGGAACGTGAAGTCTCACTTAGGCCTCAGGTATCCAACAACAGTAGTGTGTCAGACAGTTTATTTTACGCTCTCGCTTGGTACAGCACATGCACAAAGGTGGGGACCGGATGTAATATCCCGATGCAAAGGGTGGCTAACTGCTAGTGTCATGGAATGGTCATCTTGTGTGTATTGTTGTTGTAGAGGTGATGGAGGGACCTAGTGTCCTGACACTGTGACTACTCTATATATACATAGGGTAGGCTGTACCTGCCTACAGCTAGCTTCGTGTTGAAAGAGTCATTTGCTGATGGCAAAGTGGGCATGTCTCTGCAGACCCCTTGGCTATGTCTTAGCGGCTAGGCAAATCCAGTCACTTGCAGGAAGCGTCCTTGACCTACATATTGAGTCATCAAACTTCGGAAATAACAAGGCTGGTATAATAGAAAATGAGGACCTAGGTCACGTATACCACAAAAGTTCTCGACATAAAGGGCGACCTGAGCATAGGATACTATCCAATATCGGCTTTACGCGACCCAAAGCGTTACATCCCATACCATTTACGAAGGCTACATGTAATCAAGGACAACATAGTCATTACTGTATGTAATTACCGTTAATATACACAACAAACAAAGCCTAGTAACTAGGCTATGATTGGAATTCTAAGTTTATCAACCAAAGAAAAGCATTTGCCTCATATCCATACGCATAGCTTTCTCGAAACATGCCCAATTCTTACCCTGTTCGGGAGTGGGCAATCGAGGAAAAGAGTTGTTTGGCGATGAGGCCATCGATATGCAACAACATACCGCCCTTGTTAAGCCGCCCACAGCGCCGATTGCGTTCTTATCATTCGCCATACAAACGTTGGGTTTATGCCGCAGTCCCCCATGCCACGTTAGTTGATCAATTGCAGTGGAGTGTCCATGTCGTAACGGTTAATACCTTGAATAGGACCGGATGAGATTGGTTGGAGTATTTCTAAATTAGTCCAGACACAAAACCAGACTTAGCTGTTGGTTTAGTCCTGCAGATAGGTTACATTGCCTTAGATGTTACTCTATAATGCCGTGCATATTTGGCCTATAGAGACAGTTGCATTACAGCTGTTGTATTGAGTCCAACTGCATAACCAGGTTGCATCGCCTAATTCAGGGCATCGGCGGGGCCCGGCTCTAATAACTAACTTACTATCCAATAGATATGAGACTACCGCAGCTTTCTAAAGCTGCATACCCCAGATATAGACATATATAGACGTTTCTTTATTACGAAATGCATGTCGTGACACTTTCTCGTAACTATCTACAAACAACAACTTACACATAGGCCGAGGCTCGGCTAGCTATGTATATTGTGCTACGGCCAGTGTATCTAATAGGCTGTCATTTTGACTATTAAGGGCTCTTTCTGCTGGAAGGAAATTAGTGGCATACTAATATAATAGCTGCCTTTCTTGTGATCTTGCAGTCGGACTTAAAATGCAACCTAGTGTGAGGTTCTACGGCCTGATTGCTTTCCAGCAGATCTGACCTCATCCAACCACGCTCTCACTTATTACAGTACATGCACAAAGGTGGGATGCGGATATAATATCTTGATGACAAAATAGCAAGAACAGTCCACTTACAGGCATGTCTCTTTGAACCCCATGGCTGCGTCTCGACAGCTAAGCAAGTAGCCACTTACAGAAAGCGTCTTTAACCTATATATGGAGTCATTAAACTTTCGGGAATACCAAGGCTGGTAGATGGAGAATGAGTACCTGGTTTCATATATAGCACAAAAGTTCCCGATATAAAAGGTGGCCTTAAGCATGCGACGCTGTCCAATAGCAGCTTTGCGGGGTCCAAGGCGTCGCATACTGCACCAGTTTCAAAGGTTACACGCTGTAACAAAAGACAACCTAGTCATCAACCTATATGCGGTAGAGCTTTTGGCCCCCAATATGTTAAAAAAACCCACGGAGCGATGGGGCTCAATCAGTTACCCAACATCCAGTAGCTATAATAATTAGGTAGCTTATCATAGCGTGGATATGCCTAGATACAAACAACGCATCGAACTATCCACAATATTCAATTTTCGTTCCCTATCTAAGTCATAAAGCATTTGATATTGGTCAAGAATCTTGCTGATCTTCAAGAGCATTCTCGATAATTAAAGGAGCATAATAATAAGGAAAGGCCATTTCGGACAAGTTTGCTGTCCGATAAATATCGGACCACCGTATAGGTATTGCTGAAGATATATTGCTTGGACGTAGCCATGCAAATATTACTTCGTAATGTTATACATCATCGGCCTGCAGAGACAGAATTGTTTTGGTAACATAAATACCGCTATTCTTAGGCATCTAAGAAACTAGGCAGACACCTTTGTATCTGCTTTGAAGATTGGGGTACCAATAATTGCCGCTGCTTTCTACCGTAGTATGTAACACGCATGCAGCAGCGTCTCGATAACACCTTCTCCTTGTAACAATAGACAAGGCCACACTGAGGGGCTTTGGCTTACTATGGCTGTTGTGTCGCGGCGTTTCATGGTACGTCGTCATGGAATGATTGGGTAGAAGCCGTTGTTGGCGGCAGAAACCTCGGCCTGATTCGGTGAGTCGCAGTGGTGTATCTGAGGGCCCGAGTACTGCGGCGTATCAACTAGCAAGACCTCCTTACAGGGCAGTGTCGTAGTATCACACGCTGCCTCCAACTCATCCGAGCTAAGTAGGTTTGTTGCAAGACTGGAAGCCTTGGTGCAACCCGCTGCATAGCCTTTCAGGCATTGACACGCACTTCGCATGCATTGGCTCAGGGCTCTATGTCGCGGATTCCAACCCATGAGAAGATTGGCAACAGTCACCGCAGGTAGGCCGAGAATGCACCTTCCATACTAAGGAATCGCACGCGGAGACATATTCTAGTTCGCTTCTGCCCTGTTTCTGTCTCCAGTCGAAAGCTCAGCCATAGATATAAGAACCTAACACTTCTCCGTTCTGAACAACTATCTCTGCTATTCCACACAAATATTTTTGATTCTCTTTCTAGCCAGGCATATCGAATAAATCGAATAACCATTGATCAATACCTTTAAAGCAACCATGCCCAGCGAGTGCAAGCATTGCCAAGCAGCGAATGGCAACAGTTCGACTGAGAAATGCATCAGTTGCGGATTCCATCCATGGACTCCATGCAAACATCCAGATTGCAACAAGCTTCCACCTGTCAAGCACACGCCAATGTAAGTCTTGTAGATTAATGCTGGGATAGAAAAATACTAAATTTGTGCTAGGTAGTAGGCAGATCATCGTGTTTGAGCAGGGCTGTGAAAGGGGGAATCGCCTGGGGTTACCCGGATAAGGGGCATTTTGGCACATTGTTACAATACTGGCTCGTTGGCAGGCCTAGTGGAAGAAATCAGGAATAGCAAATTGTTGGAGCGTCGTAAGCACTATTGGGCATCACTGGATGATTCAACATCATTAGTGACGGGAGGAATGGAAGCGAACCGACGTGTTTCCTAGCTATACACAGTCCTTACGTACCCCAAAATGGGGCAAATCTCTAACCATTCACGCTCATCAATGAACCTCCAGATATCAACGCTCAGTGCATGATAGTTACATATCGAACCGCTGACTTACTTATCCAGAGCAGTAACAAAACTTATAAATAGCCGATATTTGCTCAGCAACAAGTCAACCACCGCATATCGCCTACAGCATCCAGAAATACTATGACTAAATGGGACTACACGACCGCCTTAAGGTATTCGAACTGTATGGTGAAGGTCGGAGGTGGTATTCCACTCTTCATTGTAGGGGGTGACCAGTCACGGGCCTACATTTAGCGTCTTGGCGTTTGGTAGCAGCGGGTTTCCTGCACCTTACGCGTAGTCTCTACTTAACTGATGCACGTTTTGCTGAAGCGGGGTATCAAACGTACTTTGATTATAAATGATGGCATTTCCCACTTGTAGATGTTCTCCCAAACTTAGTACATCATCCTTCCGATTCTGTTCTTTACGGACAGCTAAATATGGAATCCCTCAGTCAGCATTTGCAAAAAATCAAACAAGATGCCGAAGATCTCCAATCGAAGCGTCCTCTGGCTGACAGGTTTCCTCCGTCGTTAGCACCAACTGACGGAGCAATGATCACAGCGGTCATTACACAAGGAATCTCCTATTACTACACAACGAAGGTTTTCATTAAAAGGCAGCCTCACGAAGATGAATTAGGTCTAGATATCTTCGGCCATCCGGCGATCAATCCTTATATTTCTGATCGCTTGCGCAACGAAGCTGCTGTGCTTCAGTTCGTTGCAAAGCATACTACGATTCCCGTGCCGAAGTTCCTTGATCTCTGGGAGGAGAACGGGCTGGTATATTTGAAGACCGCCATTGTGGAAAATGGTATCGAGCTGCAACATGTCGACGAGTCGCTCCTTCCCACCGCGATCAAGAAGGTTACCGCCCAGCTTGAGTCGGACTTTCTTCCGCAACTCCGGCGTCTGCGCCGGTGCTTTATGGGCAGCCCAGACCCAGAGCTGCCAGTGATACCCCCGCGTCGATTTTGGGACTGGAAGGAGACGCGAGTTTGGCCACCTATGCCAAAGGATACAGACGAATACGTCCTTTGTCATACGGACCTAGACCGTCAGAACATTCTTGTGGACCCTCACACGTTCCAGATTGTCAGCATTATTGACTGGGAAACGGCTGGCTTTTTCCCGCAGGAGTTAGAACTTCCTTACTGGAAAGCGAATACACCTTCTGAGAGACATGAGATGTCAACAAAGGCCAAATGTCAGGAAACTACCTGTTTCGATTCTCCATGCGCTGCCTGAAACTTTCCTCCGTCCTATAAACATTAGACTATAAGGCCAACACTACCCGACTGCATGATTTTGGACGGGATAGATCGGCATATGTGTTATGAACAACCTGTTGGCACTAGGGTGGCCAAGGTAACGGCCCAATGCCCCGCTACCAGGGTCCTCTCTTTTCCATTTTCACGTGACCTGGACTCACCAAGCTCACAGTGATCCAGTACTTATCACATTTCCTATGTCTATATAGTTGTGCACTTTCCTGTATCTAGTCACTCGTTTAGTCTTGCTCTTTAGCTATTAACTTAACTTTACTTTAATATACTTATTGAACAACTATTATTTAGACCATTAGTAACTGCATAGTAATAGAAGTACCAGCAAACCTTTTTAACGGACTACCGCTATAGTTCCTATTGTTACCTGCAAATTAAAAACCTTCGACTAACTCATTATACTATGGTATAAGAGGTCTATTACAAGATAATGCCTAGATCACTCGAACATTAACTGCGAGGCTGCACGCCTAGATGCTAAAATAACTCTTAGATTTAAAATTTAAGTTCTCTCTTGCTTTTTAATAAAATTAACCATTAAATATTACGTAACAAGGTATTAAATATAAAATTTATTTTTAAAAGTGGTAATTAAATATAAAAGTAATAATATTAGCTAGTTAAATAAATAAGTTTATAAAAAGTAATATTTTATAATAATATAAAATATAAAATGCTTATATTTATAACTTAAAAACTATTAAAATTATAAAACCTTTTAATAAATTATTATAGTTTATTATTTATTATAATATTATTTAATAATTAGTTATTATTATAAACGTGTTAATAATAATAAAATATAATTTTTTTTTTTAAAAAAAAATAAACCTTAATATATTAAATATTAAAGTATATTATTATAACTTATTAAATTAAGCTATAATTTATTTTATAAATTACAACTTTTATTTAATTATTTTTTTACGATTTTTTTAAATATAAAATAAATATTATTTTTATAAATCTTTAATAAAATCTTTAATAAAATAACTTGCTTTTAATATAATAACTAATTAATTATTTTAAATTAATGTATTTTTTATATAAGTGGATTATTTATTTAAGTGGACCGCTTTAATAACTTATATAAAATCTATATATTTAAACCTTAATAACTTTATTAATTTTATAGCTATTAATATATAATTTAAAAATTTAAGCTATTAACTTAATAGGGAATTTAAATATATTTTTTATAATTTTACTACTATTTTATTTATAGCTATATTAAAAACCACGCTAAAATTTTAGCGCGGTTTTTATTTTACTAGGAAGGAAAATAGTAGTAAAATAATAAAAAATATATATAAATTCCTTATTAAATTAATGGCTTAAATTTTTAAATTGCATATTAATAACTATAAAATTAGTAAAGTTATTAAGGTTTTAATATATAAATTTTATATAAGTTATTATAATTAAGGTCTTTTATAAAGGCAATGCTTTTAGTTAAGGTATTATTTATATATTAATTATAAAATAAAAAAAAAAGAGAAAAGATTTTGCATATAAATTATATAAAAAGATATTTATAAGTGTATAAAGGGCTAGGCTAATATATAAGTAGCGCAAGCCGCCTAGTAGTAGCAGGTCTTTTTAGTAAACCCTTTAGCCTTTTTAGTAGGCTTAAAAGCCTAAGCCAGCTATTTATAACTATTTTTTTTATAAAAAAAATGCTAGGTATAAAATTTATATTAATATACTACTTTTTAATAAAAGAAAAGATTATTTTAAATATTTATCTTTTGTTATTATATTAAAAGCTTTTAAACTTTAAAAGCGTTAAAAGCTTTTTTATAATATATTAAATATTTTTTTTATTAATATAGCTTATTATAGCTTTTATACTTATTTTTTTTTTTAAACAATGTAAAAATATTTTTTATTATTTTTTTAACGTATTATTATTTAAGTGCGCAGCTTTAAATTACTTTTTTTTTTAGCTATTTTTAGCTATTATTTAAGTTTTTTTAATAGTTTTACTATATTAAGATTATTTTTATAAAATATTAGTAAAAGTTTAAATAAGTTTTTAAAATTATTTATTAAATATTATTAATTATTAAACTTTTATTTTTTTTAATCGATTTAATATTATAGCGTTTTTTTATAATGCGACAGAGCTAGGAGCCAGCAAAAAAAAATAAGGGCTTGTTATTAAAAATAGTCAAGCACAGGCCTAACTTTACGTGTACTTATAAAAGGATTTCTTGCGTAAACTTTAGTTTTTAAATATAGCAGACTTTTATAAAATATAAATATTGCGTTTTTTTTTTCTTTAATTAAACCTTTTTACTTTATATTATTATTTTAAATTTAAGTGTAGTAGGTTTATTAGTTATTTTGTTAGTTAGCTTCGCTATTTTAATATATTAATATTTTTAGTAAGGCTTAAAATATTTAACGCTTATTATTTTTTAAAGTACGACTATAGAATAATAGACTTATATGTTAGCTAACTAATACTGCAAAAACAATATAATAACTTTTACTGCTTTTTTATTTTTTTCTCGAAAAAGCTGTTTTAAGCAAAACGCTTTATTAATTATTTGCTACCTTTGCTATATAAGCTTACCTAAAATATAAAAAACTAAAGATTATAATAAAATACTAAGCAAATATATGCCGGCTAAAACAGCTAACTATAAAAAAAAAACCTAAAAAAAAAATACTAACTAATTATATAATATATATTAGCTGTTTTAAAAAAAACAGCAACTTATTTTTTCTTTTTTTATTTTATTAAATTTTTTTATTTAGCTTAACCGCTTATAAATCTTTACGCAAGCTTTTATAAGCTTAGTAAACTAGATTTTTACTTTACTATAAAAAAAAATAATATATTAAAACTATAAAAGCAGCAACTAATAATAACATCGCTATATTTTTTATTTCTTAAATATTTATTACTTTTATTTCTTTATGCTTTTATAAAACAGACTTATATTTTAATATAAACTTATAACAAAAAAAAAACCGACTTTATAACTTTTTCGGTCTAGCACTAAATAATAGCTCTTTAAGCAAAAATATTTCTGCAATATTAACTTTTATTTTTAATTAAATCAACTTTAACTTAACAGACATATTATTAAATAATATAAAAAAAAATAAGTCTTTCTTAAACTTTAAGCACTTTATAATAACTTTATAAATGCTTATTATTATCTCGATAACATTTTATATTATTAGCTTTTTTATTTTTAATTCTGCTTTTCGACTTTAAAACTTTTTTAATAAAACTAAAGTTATAAAATAGCTTAAAAAAATAAAGCAACTTTTTAAGTCATATTATCTACTTTAATTAAAATAAACTAATTAACTCTTTTATTAAATAAAAACTATTATTAAAAAATATACTGTTTAATATTTAATAAGCACTATTATAAATTAAAACAAAGTTAAAAAGATCTTAAAGTAAAAATATAAGCCTAGCGACTTTAAGTAAACTTAGTTAAAATATAAATAGCTTGCTTAATTATTTGCTTAAAAACGCACTTAGCTTTAAGATTATATTTAGTTCTTTTTTTAGCACTTGGCTTTAATAGCAAAGCTAAAAAAAAAAATACTGTTTATTTCTAAAAACTTCTACTTTTATAACTTAATTAAAGCTATTTTAATTAATTAATTATACTAAGTCTTTGTTTAAAACTTAATTATTAAAAAAAAACTATATAACAAGAACTATAATAAAGCTCTAATAATACTAAAAACCTAGGCAAGCGTTAAATTATTTCTTTTATTTTAAAATATCTTTTTTTTAGTTATTTTTAGTAATAATTATTAATTTTTAGATATATTTATATACTTTATTTAGCCACCGATAACTAGAAACTAAACTACACTTTTACCTACGATAATATTATTATATACTTTTATAATTAACTAACTTATATTATTATTAGCTATTAAAATAAAAAAATTAAACCTTATAATTAATCAACTAATAGCATAAATTAAAAACCTATTAGTTAACTTAGCATAAATAATTAAAACTATAAATAAGCTTTTTTAGCCAGCTGTTAATAAAAGTTAATATTATATATTATTTAAACAGCTATTACTATAAAAAGCAAACCAATAATAAAGCTATTTAATTAATAATTAATAAATTAATGCTTTTGCTATTTAAGTCTAATAATTTAATTTATTTAATAAAAATAATAACTAAAACAATAATAAGCTTAATAATTTAAAAAATAATCTAAGGTATAGCAGGTATAATTAATTATATAATAATAATAAAAGCTATAATAATAATAAATATTTTAGCAATAAATATTTTAAATATAAAAGTATAAATTATAAACTAAAGTTTTATTTATTACTACGCGATTATAAAAAATATAAAGCTTTTTATTTAATTAATAAAAAACAAATATTATATATTAAATCTTTAAACGCACTGCTATATATTTAATATATAATTATCGACTAAAATAAAACAGCAAAAAAATATATAAAAAAAAAATATATTATGCCAGCTTTAATATAAATATTTAAAACAACTTTTATTTTTTATTTTTCTGCTGCTAAAGCTGCTTATAAGGTATTACGCAAGTATAATTATATGTTAAAAAACTTTAAATTAAAACAGCAAATAATAAAACTTAAAAAAAAAACTGCTAAAAACGCAAAAAATCTACTATCGATAATATAATAAGCTTTAATATTAATTTTTAAGCAATTATTATTAATTAATTAAAAGTTTATACTAAAAATAAATTTTTAAGCAAATTTTATTTATTTAAAACAGCAAAAAATAAAAATCTTAAAATAAAAAAATTATTTTAAGTTTAAATATAGCAAATAAACTAAGTGCTAAGAAGGCAAAAAATATATTATATTAAAAGCAGTAAATAAAAAATCATTAAATAGCTTACTAAAATTACTTATTTTCTTTTTAATAAAAATCTTTAATATTAAAATAAGTATTAACGCTATAGCAATAAAAAAATGTTATATTAATAATAATAAAACTATAACCAATAAGCAAACTAGTAAAAATATCTAATAACTAGCTTTAAAGTTAGTTAATTAGGCCGAAAATATTATAAAAGCGACCTTAAAACTAATAAAAAAAATAAAACACAGATAAATATTTTTAAATAAAATCTAAAATCTTGCAAAAGCAAAAGTAAAACTTATATAAAAAGAACTGCTAAGCTTATTCTTTAATATATTATAGCTACTAGCTTTATAAGCTCTCGAAATAAAAAAAACATTTAAAAAAAAAAATATTTAGCTATAGCTAAACTAATTAATTTTTTATATTAATAATTTATTTAAAACAAAAACCGATAATTAATTAATGTTAATAATTAAACCGCTAGTTGTTTTAATTAATAATATTTATATTAAGCTTTAAAAATTAACTAGAAAAATCTATAAAGCTTTTAATACTAGTATAAAACTGCTGCAAATAAAAAATTATATTAAAAAAACACTTAAAATTGCTATATAAGTTAAAAAAACACTTAAAAACTTAGTAATTATAGGCTTATTTAATATAAAAATATAGGCAAGCTTTATTATTAAAAGCTATATTTAAAAAAATTAAATTTTAATGTTTAATATAATTATAACTTAAAATAGCTACTTTATTAAAAAAGCTATATTATTTAATAACTGCCGAAAACTTATTATTTAACTAGTTTAAATAGCAAAAAAATATATATTATAAGTTTTTATATATATTATTTTAAATAAAGTAGCTGCTGCTTTATTGCTTTTTAAAATAAACTTTTTTAGCTTTACTAACTATATGCTATATTTTAATAAAAAAGTCTTAATAGCTATTATTATTATTAGCAATATTTATATTATTGCCTTAGCTACTACGCTAATTAAAAACCGATTTTATAATAAAAGCGTACTTTAAGCTATAAAAAACTAATAGTTATTTATAGTTATAAAAGCAATATAAATAGCTATTAACTGCTTTTAATTAATAATTAAATCCTTTTATATTTATACGCTGCAAAAGTTATCTTTAATAACGCAATATATTTTAATAACCAAGTATTTTTAAACAAGCATAAAGCGACGTTTTTAAATAAAGCTTTTATTAATTAATTAAATATAAAAGAAAAAGCTTACTATTTAAGCTTTAAAAAAAAAAATCAAATTATTAAATTATTAACTAACGATAAGTTTTTAAAAAGCTTTAAAAAAGTCTTTAATAAAACTATATAAAATGTTAAAAAAGCAAAACTATTAGCAGTAAAAAAACAGCCATTATAAAAGCTAAATATTTTAATATATATAATATATAAATCAAAAGCATAAAAAATATATTTTATAGATAATATTAATTATAATAGTAATATATTATTAAAATTAATTTATTAAAAAAAAAAAGCTTTAGCAAATATTTAAAATTAAGATAAAAAAATAAAAACTAGAGATAAAAAAGTTTTCGCTAATATTTACTTCCGCTTTATTAAATAATTAAAAAAAATACGATTAACTTTTAAACGCTTAAAAAAGATCTAGCGAAACCTAAGCTCTACTAACTTAACTAATTAAAAAAAAAAGCTATTAATTAAGGTTTTTTATAAACAAAAAATAGTATTAGCTTGGGATTTTAGCAAAATTAAAAAAATATAAAATAAAATAGCCTTTTTTTATAAAATTTAAATAATTTTATATAAAGCATAGCAAGCTAAAAGTATATTTATTTCTAGCTCTTTTTAAAATTAAGTAATAAACGTGCTAAAAACGCAAATAATAAATGCTGTTTTTAAAAAAAAATATAAAATATATTAAAATGCCTAGTTTATTATTAAAAAGAAAAATAATAAACTATAACTAATTAATTTAATAATAAAGCTAAATGCTATTATTATTTAAAATATATTTTTATTTTATAGTTGCAATAAATTTGCAAAAGAATTTATAATATGCTAGATTTTATTTGTCGCAGATTTTTTCTTAAAATATAATCAGATATTTTTTGCTTTAAAAAGCTATATAATAACTACCTTTTTAACACTACTAAGAATTTTTCAAATAATAACTTTGCTATAAGGCGCTATAAACTCGGTAGCCTATTTTTTCTAAGTAGTTAGCCAGATATTATATAATATTATACCGACTAAATATAAACCCTTTTTTAATAATATTAAAATAAAAAAACCTATAATAAAATATAATAATAAAAAAGTTAGCTTAAGTATTTAAAAATTTATACTAGAATATATTAAAAATATTAACGCAGTTTTATTTAATTTTAAACTTATTAAAGCTATAGCTAATAAAAAAAAAAGCAAATAATATAAATTGTCTGCTATATTTGTTAAATATATATATAAAACTTATAAACGCTATTTTATCGAAATAAAAGTAATTAAAATTATAAAATAAAAATTATATTAAAATAAAACAAAAATAAAAGTATTTTTTAAAATTACTAGCTATTATAAAATATAAGTATATTGCTATGCTATTATTATATTATTTCTTATTTTATTGCTGCGCTAAAATATTTAATTTATTTAAGAAAATAAATAATAAAAAGCTATAAAAGCCTTTTAAAAGGCTATTATAACTGCACTTTGCCTAATTACTTTAAACTATAAAAAAAAAGTAATATAGCTTAAAGTTAACGCTTTAAGCAAAAGCTAAAGCTATATTTTTTGCTAAAATATTAATAGCATATAATACTTAGTAAAATATAAATTAAATATATAATAAAGTTTAAAACTAAATTATAATAAAACTAAAAAAAAATATTTAGGTGTTATTAAATTACTAAAATGTTTTTAAAACTATTTTTATAATATTAGGTTTTATTTTAAAATAAATGCTAAAGTTTTAATTGCTTAGCTTAATAATAGATTTTTAGCTTTATTAAAAGCTATTTTAACTAAATAGGTAACTTTTATTAAAATATTTAACTTTAAACTTTATTATATACTAGAAAAAAAATATATAGCTGCTAATAAACTTTTAAAAAAACTAAAAAAACTATTAAATAAATCAAATAATTAATAAAAAAATAATATAAAAAAATTTATTAATTTTTAGCTTTTTGTTATAATAGTTAACTTATTTATAAAAAAATATAAAAAACTACTGGCACTTAAAAACAAATAGTTATTAAAGTTATAAAAAATAGCCCGATTTTTTACTATAAAAAACTTGCTTAATTATTTAATAACTAAAAAAAAAAGAAAATTTTATTGCTATAATATGTTTACCTTTTTTGTTTATAATAAATGCTTATAGAAAAAAGCCTAACACTTATTTTAAATCCGATAATATATTAATAATAGAAAAGACTAAAAATATATTATTTAAAAATATTACTTGTGCTTTAGGCACTATAGTAAAGACTTAATATATTATAAGATTGCAGCTTAATATTATTAAAAAAATATATATAAAAATATAAACAACGCTTTAAAGTGCTGCGCCTCCTGCTAAAAAATATAACCTGGCCGATTAAAAAAAAAACATAAATATAATAAGGCTAAAAATATTTTAACTAGCTAAATGTTTAACGTTTAATATATGCCTAATAATAATAAATATAAAGCTATTATAAAAGCATGCTATAAAACATTTTTATATTTAAAGGCAATATTTTTAAAAGTTATTAATGCTAGCGCTATTAAAGCGTTTATTTAAAAATAAATTATTTATTAATATAGCTAGCTATTAAAGATTAAATGCGATAATAAATTAAAAAATAAAAAAAAAGTAAAAAAAGCAGCTAATTAGCTTAGCTATAACTTAATTTATAGAGTTATATATTACTTTTAAGGCCAAGGCTTAATTAAGGGCAGCTATCGCCTAATTATTAATAGCTTTATAAAAATTACTTAAAAAATAAGCAAAAAATAAACTAAAAAACTAAATAAAATTATTTAAGTAAATAAAACAGTAATTAAATATTATAGCTTTAGCTTATATAAAATAATATATAAGCAATTTTTAATTTTTTTAATAAAAAATATTATATTTATTTAGTAAATAATTAACTAAAACAAGACTATAAACTATATAAATTTATTTATTAATAAAATATAATAATTTGCTAAAAAAGAAAAAGATATAGCAATAATATAATAAATTATTATTTAAAAGAGAAAACAGGCCGCTAAAAAAGCTAATTAATAAAACGCTTGCAAAATATAAACTACTTTTTTAAAGGTTAACAGTTTAATGTTATTATATAATACTTCATTAAGCAACAATAAATCGCAAAGCGCTAAACTTTTCTATAAATAAAAAGGCCCCTTTTTAATTGCTTTTAAAAAAGGAAATAAAAAATATATAGTAAAAGAACTAAATAAATGCATAAAAAATAGTACTTACGCCTTAAACAGCTTAAAGCTATTTATAAAAGACAAAATAAAATTTTAAAAACTTATAAACTTTTTATAAGACAAATAAACAATAAAATATTTAAAAGCAGCTTTATTTAATTAGCAAAACAATAAACAATTAAGCAAAGCTAATATTAATTACTTAGAAAATAAATAATAAGAAATTATTAAAAATAAACAATTTTAGTAAAGAATTAAAATTTTAATTATTATAAAAAAAAAAAAAAAATACTTAAAAATAAAAGGATTTTAAAAAAAGTTAACGTTATTATAAACAAAACTAAATAAAGCTATTATAAAAACTATTAAACTTATATTATTATTTTATATTTTAATATTATTATTATTAAGCTTAAAAATAACTTAATTAAAAAATAAAGCGTAGGTTTAATTACTACTTAGTTTTTAATTCTAGCATTATTTTATATCCTAATATTATTATTATTAAGTTTAAAAATAACTTAATTAAAAAAAAAAAGGTAAAGTTAATTAAATTATTACTTAAAAAACTGCAAAAAAAAAACCTTGCTTGTTTTACTTGCATAATAACTTAATTTATAAAATTACTTTTATTTTTAACGATTTATATATTAAAACTCTAGCGATAATAATTAGCTGGTTACTTTATATAAAAAACTTATGCAAGCTATTTATAAAATTAAGATCTTTTTTTTAGTTATAATAATTTCTTTTATTATAAAAATAAGCGTATTATTTTTAACTATTATAATATTTGCAGGCTGTTTAATTTATTAAATATATATAGTTTTTATATATATTGCTTTAAAAATTATTTAACCGGCAACTAAAAAAAGGCTATATATTAAATCGACTTTTATTTTTAAAATTAAAGAACTTATTTATATAAGTTTAGCAAAAAATTAAATTTAAACGCTTAAGCTATTAAACAACTAATGCTATTAATTATAATAAGCGGTTTAATATAAACAGTATATATTTATTAAATAGCTTTTTATTTTATAGCTTAATATATAAAGGCATTAGTTAATTATTTTTATAAGCTGCTATATACTGCTTTAAAATATCGATAGCAAAAAGCTAAATAATATTAAAAAAGCTAAGCAAAATAATTTATTGCATATATTTTTTTTTAGCGCAACTATTTAAAGCTTTAATATTAAAATATTATAAAGCCTAGCTATAATAATAAAAATAGTTAGCAATAATTAATTAAAAGCTTTTTTTTAGCAAAAAAAAAAAAATAGCAACTTTATTTATTTATATATATAATTAAACGGCTAAAGCTTAAAGCGCTTAAAAGCTATAAAAGCTTTGCTTTAAATTATATATATATGCTTATAATTAGAAATTATAGCTAAAATAATAGCAGAACAAGGTATTAAAGGCATAATTAAGTACTGCGACTAAAAACTTAAAACTAGAAGTTTTGCTAAAATAATTAAACATAAGCTTAATTAACTATAAAAAGCAGACAAAGCTTTACTAGTAGCAGTATTAACTAATCGATTTGCATAGTTAATTAAATAACTAATGCTAAAATATATTAATTTAATTAAAAAAAGGCTATTTAATATTTTATTACAACAAAACTTTTTTTTAATAAATTATAGCGAAATATTAAAAAATGAGCGCTAAGCATATTAAGCAAAGCTTTAATAGCTAAAAGAAATAAAAAAATATATTAAAAAAAGCTTAGTAAAAATATAACCTAGGTATAAATAATATATAGCAACGTTAAAATGCTTAGTTTAATTAAAAGGTAAGAAAATTTTAAAAATATTATAAATATAAATATTAGCAGTATAACAAATTGCTGCAACTAAACTATTAAAGCAACTAATAATTATAGCCTAGACCTGCAAGCGATTATTTATTATTTTGCTAAATAAATCTATATTAAACTTATATATGCTATAACTAATATAAAAAGCATGATTATAAAGCGAACAGATTAAACTATTTATAATAAAAAATAAGTGATTAAAATGCTAGCATTTAAATAATTTAATTAAAAAAGAAAATAAAAAAAAAAAAGTTGCAGAAGTAAAAGTCTTGGGTTAAAATAAATATAAATAAAAAAGAAGTATAAGTAAATAGCTTAATAAAAAAAAAAAAGTAGTAGAAAAAAAAAAGTTTTAGCAAAAACTACTTAAAACTATTTATTTTGCTTAAAATAACTTATGCTTTTTTTTTAGCTATAAAAAAAAACTAATTAACCGCTAGAATAAAAAGCACTTTTTAAATTAGCAAACAAGCTTAAAACTATTTAAAAAGCATATATAATATATTAATTATTTTTTTTTTCTTATTATTTAGTTAAACAAACTAAAGTTAACTTTTTTTTTTATTTGCTTTATATATAACTATTAGCTTTTAATAATTATATTACCTAGCTGCTAGACTTTAAAAATGCCTTTTTTAAAATATTTTTTAAAGGTTTAAAAAAAAAGCAAAGGTAAAAATAGTTAAAAGGCTGCTAAACATTAATTATTTAAACATAAAACTTAACTTTTTTATATTTTTTTTTTTTTTTGTTAATTATTTTACTTATTTAATTAATTGTTAACGCTAGTAATAAAAGCATAAAAAGGTAACAAAAGTTAAGCCAAGTTATTTTGCTATAAAAAAAACTATTAAATAAATACTAGCTTTTTTTTTTTTTTTTTTATATATATTATTTTTTTTACCTACTTAAGAAAAATATTATACCTAGCATTAACTAAAATAAAAAAAAGCAGCACACCTTTAATAACTATTATTTTTTCTGCTTTAATTATTTATATTTTTTAATTATTTTATTATTTAATTATTATAAAGCTAACTTATTGCGCTATCTTTTTTATTTATAAAAGTTAAATATATTATAGCTTAATATATAAATTTTATATTTAGACTAAGCAATTTTATAGATTTAAATAGCCTTTTTTTAAGCATTAAAAAATATAATTAATAAAGTTTTTTAAAGCTACCTGTTTTAAACGTAAAAAAATAAACTATAAATAGCTATAAAAATAAGCGACTAATATATATAAAAGTAAACATAGTTAAAAAAACGCTTAAAGATTGGTTTGTTTTAAAAAGTATAATAAAATAAAGATTTTTCGGTGAAGTTGCCTTTATAATAATTAATACTTTTCGAAAATTATAAAAACCTAGTAATAAAAACTAATAGCTAAACATGTTAGAAATTAATGGCTTTATTTTTGCTATTATATATATATTTAAACCTAGAGTTATTAGCAAAAAACTATTTATAGTTATGTTTATAGCATTTTTAATTAATAATTAAATTTTTTTTATTTTTAGTAGCTATTTTATTAATAAGCTAAATAAAAATATTAGCTTTGCAATCTTTAAAGAATTATAACTTATATTTAAAAATATTACCGATAATTATTAATTTCTAATGATTTATAATATTAAAAAATAAAACCTATATTTTTTAGATTTAATATTTAATAAAAGAATGCTTAGTAATTATTTTAAATTTGCAGCAGCTTTTTAATAAGTATAAACTTTTTTAATTAAAGCTTAACTTTTATAGCTTTTATATATTATTTTACTACTAGAACTTTAACAAGCAGATATATAAAAATATAGTTATTATTATACTATATATATATTATTAGTTTTTATAATATAAAAATAGTTTAAAAAGCTTATAAAAATTAATAAAAAAAAGCTTTATATTTTATATATAGCTTTATTTAAATTAGAAATAATATAACTTTTTAAAAAATATCTAGCTATATTTATTAAAACAAAAAAGCTTAAAAATAAAATATAAGCATTAACCTTATAATAGTTAAATAAAAAAACTTTGGTTTTAGTTTATAATAGTTTTTATATATTTATAAACAAAAACTTTAAAAACTTAAAGCGTTTAATTAATTGCATTTATAGCTAATTAAACCTAGCACTTAATAACTTAAAGCTATAAAAATGCTTTGCTAAAAACCGTATTTTTATTTTTAAGAAATTTTTAACTAAAAAACAGAAAAACAAGTATACGTATATAGCAAACCGACCTCTTTTTTTTATAATTAGCTGCGCAAAATAGGTAAACTATAGTCTTGGCGCGTAAATAATTAATAAAATAGTTAAATATATAAAATAAAAGTAGGCAAATGCTTATAATTTTAAAGCTTTTCTGCGAATATTTTTTTGCAATAAGCTAAATATTATATATAAGTTTTACTATAAATAGCTATTTAGCGCAAATAAACTTTATAATAAATTTAAAGATTAGTTAATATTAAAAATTTGCGATTTTAAAGTGCGGTAGATAATTATAAAAGGTATGCAATCTTACGACCTAAAGTTAAACAAAAAAAACTACTTCTACGCTATATTTATTAATAAAACTAAAAGAATTGCTTATTTTATCGATCCGGTCTTTAATATTAATTCTAAATATAAACAAGCTATTTATAAGCACTAAAAAAATATATTTAAAATAATTAAAAATATTTAGGTTAATATTATTTTTTTTATAGTATTAGAGCTAAAAGAAATTATTAGCCTTGCGATATACTATTAAAATAATAAATAAAGCTATAAAGCTGCAAGCGTTTTTTAACTTGCTTTTTTATTTCGACGGCTAATTAATACGCTTTATAATCTAAAAGATAGCCGCATAATATTTATCGATAAAGTTAAAGATATAATTTTTATATTTTTACTTTAAGATTTTATTAGCATTGTTTTTTAAACTATTAAAAGCTTAATAAAAAATAGCTAAGCGTTTATTACTTAATATTTCTTGCTATTAATAGTTTTTAAAAAATTAATAATTAGTTTAAAATAAAAGCTGCTAACTAAGTTTATATTTAATCTGTTTATAAAAAATATTTATAGCATTAGCTTTAGGCTTAGCAGTTAAAAATTTTTAGTATTAAAAATAAATTAAAAACCTGCTAGTAGTAAAAAATCTAAAAATAAAAAAAAAGCCTGTAGCTTAATAAAAGCTCGATATAAAAAAGGCAATATTTATAAAAATATATTAAAGCTTAATTAATATAATATGCTAGATCTTAAAACGTTATAAACTAATTAGCTTATTTAAAAACAATTTATAAGGCGCTAGGTTTTTTTTATATTATAAAAACGCGATATTTATAATCTTGTCGAATATAGGCTTATGCTTAATATACTTAAGAAATAGGTAAGCTAAAATTATTATAACTTATATTTATAAGAAGTTAAAAGTATAAATGCTAAAAAAGATATAAAAAGTGATATTTATTAATAAAAGCTAAGCATTCGACGAGAAAAAAGTGCTGATCTTATAAAAATTAATATAAGTATTAAAAAAGCTTAAAAATAGATAAAAAAACTATATTAAAGCATTAGTTTAAAAGATATTGTTTTAATTAGTTATTGTTTATTGAAAACAATGGAATAATAACTAGGAAAGATTACAACAGAGCTAGAAGCTAGCAGAAAAAAATAAAAGCTTATTATTAAAAATAGTTAAGCATAGGCCTAACTTTACGTATACTTATAAAGAAATTTTTTGCGTAAACTTTAGTTTTTAAATATAGCAAACTTTTATAAAATATAAATATCGCGTTTTTTTCTTTTTTAATTAAACCTTTTTACCTTATATTATTATTTTAGATTTAAATATGGTAGGTTTATTAATTGTTTTATTAGTTGGCTTTGCTATCCTAACGCAATAATATAAGCATAATATGCATATTTGTTTTATTTTTTATTTTTTTACTTTTTTATTATTTAAATTAATTATTTTTTTAAGCTATTTTAAAGCCTGCTTTAGCAGAAAATTATTTAAATATTTATAAAAGCAATTAATATAATATAAATTAATAAATCTTTAATAAAAAAAAACTTTAAAGTAATATATTATAAAACTAGTTTATTTAAAGATTTTAAAATATTATTAAGTTAAAAAATAGTTTAACTTATTTAATAATTAATTTATTACTTAAAGTTAATATTTTTTTATAATAAATATATAATTGCTTATTTTAAAATTAAGCTTATAATAATATTAGTTTTTTTACGTATTATTTTATTTTATATTTATTTTAATATTACTTATATAATATTTATATATTTTTTAATTTTTTTAGTTATTTTTTGCGCTTTTTTTTTATTTAGCTTTTTTTTTACTAAAAGTTTTTTAATTTTACTTATATAGCTTATTTAATTATAATAACTAGGTATAAAAAAACTAAAAAAATTTTTATATAATTATAATTTAATTAATTTATAAAATAAAAAAATAGCTATAAAGTTTATTATTAATAATATTTTTGCTTAATTATTTTAATAATAATTATAAAAAAAGCATAGCTTTTAATTTAAATATTTAATAATAATTTTAGCTTAATTTATTAATTTATAATATTTAACTAAAAATAGCTTTTATTATATTTTTAATATTTTTATTAACTTTTTTATAAATAAAAATATAAATTAAAGCTTTTTATTTAAATTAATTTATTTTAAAAGATTATAAATATAAAAAAGCTTTTTATAATAAAGCTATATAATATTATAAGCTATTATTAATTTATTAAGTTTATTAATTATTATAAATATAAACTTTTTTTTATTTTTATTTATTATTATTATTTTAAAGTTTATTATAATATATTAAAATAGCTTTAAAAATATTAATATTAGCTATAAAAAACCTAAAGTTTTATTTTTAAATATTTTAGCTAAGCAATATTTAAAGCAATTAATAATATATTTATTATATTTAATTATAACTTTTAATTATTAACATTATAATATTATAAGCTTTTAAGTTTTATTATATTTTAAATAAATAATTATAATATATTTATATATTTTTTAAAAGATTTTAATTAATAAATAGTTAATTTTTAAAACTATTAATTAATTTTTATAAATAATTAAACTTTTACGCAAGGTTTAGTTTTTATTTTATTTTAATTAAGCTTTAGCTTTATAAATTTTTAGCTTAAAGGCGTTTTAATTATATTAAAATATTTTATTAATTAATAACACTTTAAAAAATAAAATATTTATTTTATCGTTAATATTAAAGTAAAATAAAATAAAGTTTTTTATTTTATTTATTAATTTAAATAATATTATATATTTTTAATTTTTTATTTTTACTTTTTAAATATAAAAGTTTTTTTATTTTTGCAAAAATATATTAGCTATTATATTTTTAATGCCTAGTTAATAAATAATATTAAAATAATATTAAGCTAATAAATTAGCTTATTTAGCTTGCTAAAAGTTTAATTACTACTTAATATTATAATATTTTAATGTTTTATAATTTATAATTATTATAAAAAATTAGTTTTTTTAAAAGCTTATTAATTTTAGCTTGTAATATTATAACGCTTTTATTATTATTAGTATTTTTTTATTATAAATAAGATAATTTAATTTTTTATTATATATAGTTTTTAAAAAAAAAGCGATAAGCTATTACTTGCTTTTATTGTTTTTTTATAAAAAGTATTTTATTATAACGTTATTTAAAGCGTTTATTTTTATTTATATTTTATATTTTTAATAAAAATATAATAATATAAGCGCGTTAATTAAATAAAACTTTAATTTTTTAAATGCTTTTTAATAAGCGTTATTTTATTTAAATATTATTTTTTTTTAATAAATTAAAAAAAAGCTTTAGCGATTTAATTATATTATAATATAAAATGCTTATAAAAGTTATAAAACCTTAAAAATAATTAAACTACTTTTAAATTTTTAAGCTTTTTTTAATTATATATAATTATAATTTTTTTAAAGTTTATTTTAACTTTATTATAATTTATAATAAAGCTTAAATATTTAATTTTAATTATATAAAACTTATATTTTTTTAAGTTTATTTATAACTTAATATTTTTTAATTGCTTAAATATTTTTATAATATATATTTTATATTTTTTTAAATTATTTAAATAAATTAATATATTATTAATATAAGCGTTATAAAAGTTATTTAAATATTTTACTAGCGTATTATTAATATATTTTTAAAATATAGCCGGTTTATTAAATAGTTTAAAAAGCAATATTTTATATTTAAAAAAGTTATACCTTGTTTTAAAAATAATTAAGTTTTTATTTTTAAAATATATTTTAATTTAATAAAACGCTTATTTTATATTAATTTTAGTAAATATTTAAGCCTTAAATAAATAAAATAAAGTTTTTTTAATTAATAAAAAATTTTTTTTTTTTTTTTTATAATAACGTTTATTTTTTAATAATTTATATAAAAATATAATCTTTTATTAGCTTTAAAAGTAAATAAAATAAATAATATAAAAAAAGCGCTAACGCATCTCCCACATGAGTGGACCACCCACTTAAGTGGACCACCCCGAATTCCTATATAAAATCTATATATTAAAACTTTAATAACTTCACCA
>MU380516.1:0-24508 GCA_022495085.1 Xylaria sp. FL1042
ATAACCTATCTTTATTACTTTAACAATATTAACAATATTAATACCACTTTTAAAGCTAACAATTTAAGCTATTTTTTTTTTTTTTTTTTTTTTTTAACTACTAATTTTAAAATAAGTTTGCCTTAAAAAATAACTTTTATTTTTTATTATTATTATTATTATAATATATTATATATTTATAATATATATATATATAAAAACAGTTGTTTTTTTCTGTTTTTGCTTTATACTAAACCATTTATTTCTTTTTCTTTTAGCCTTTATCCACAGCATCTCTAACTTTTATATTACTCTCTGCACCTATATTATCGACTAGATCTTAAAAGTTAAAAATCCTTCCACTTATTTTAGTTAGCTATAAGAAAATATTTTAAGCACTATTATAATTTTATTCTTTTTTACTTTCGTAAGCCAATATTTATTTTATTTATCTCTTTATTAATATTACTTTAAACTACGCTTTTAAATTATAAATAACTTAAAGCTTATAAATATATTTAAGCTTTCTTTTTTACTTTTAACTAAATTTTCTATTTATATCCTTTAATTTATATATATTATAAACCTTTAAATTATTATATTATAAATATATTTATATATTATTAATATAATATAAGCGTTATTTTTAAATTAACTAATATGCTTAATTAAGTTTGCTTATACTTTTTATTTTATAAAAAACAAGCTTAATTAAAATATATCTTTTTTTTATTATTATATATTTAATAATAATTATTTTTTCTTGTTAATATAAATACTTTTATTTAGCTTATCACCTTTAATATTATATTTTTAACCTTTTATATATAAAAATATAATATTATTTACTACTTTATTTTTTTTATTTTACTGCTTATATTAACTATTTTTATTTTTTATTATATTATATTTTCTTTTATTATATTTTTTTATTTTAAGCATTATTATTAACTAATTCTTTTAGTGCGGTTTTTTATATTATATATTTAATAAAGCTAATATAAAAAACACGCTAAGTTTTACTATTTAGCGCTTTATTTTTTCCGCCGGCTTAAATAATATTATAAATAATACTATTAAGCAAAAGCAGCTTAATTATAATACTAGAAAAAACCTTATTTTTATTTTAAAAAAGTTTATAGCTTTATATTATTTTATAGCAAAAAATTTATTTGCATAATATTTTTTAAGCTAAAAAAAAGCCAAACCTTTTGCTATAACTTATAATTAAAAATAAATTAAATAGTAAATTTTTAAAAAAACCGGAAAAAATGCTAGCACTTATTTCTATGTCTACTTTAAGCTATTTTTACTATTAATAAGCTTGCAACTAAAGCATTTTATCGACAATAAAAAAGCTTAAAAAATAGCTTTATTGCAATATATATAAAGGCTAAAGCTTTATAAAAATTTAAATAAATAGCAATATATTACTTTTTATATAAATATTTTAGTATAATTATCTCGGACTAAAAATTTCTTTTCTTTTTTTTTTTTGCTTTTAGCTAATTATAATATTAAAATAATTATTAAAACATTAATAAAAAAGGTCATAACTTACTAAAAATATTAAACTATAATATTAAAAATATAATAAACAGCTTACTTGCTATATTTAAAACAAAAAAAATAATTGTTTTATTTAATAATAATAACATATTTAATAAAAATAAAGCTGTAATAATATTTAATAATATTATTATTTTATTTAATAATAATAATATATTTAATAAAAATAAAGCTATAATAGTATTTAATAATATTATTATTTTATCTAACAATAATAAAAACTTAACTATAGCTATATAAAATAATAAAAAAAATAAAAATAAAAATATATTAAATATATTTATTAAAGTTAGCTCTAGCGCTTATAAAATTATTTAAAAATAAATATATATGTTTTTTAATTATTTTATTTTTAATATAAACAAAAATAATTTCACGCATTTATACTAATATAAAGCTTTTAAAATAAAGCTAAAGCCTTATTAATTATTTATAATATTTAAGTTAATCTTTATAGCATTAGTTTATAAAACTTATGCTATATTTTTAGCTAATAGTATAAAAAATAATAAAATATTTAAAACGTCTGCAGTAGTTATATTAATATTTTATATATATAATATAATATCTGCTGTTTATTTTAATAAAAATAAAAATAAAAATAAATATTTTTTAGCTAAGATTTATATAATAAAATAAAATAGTTAAGTTAAATATTTAAGCAAAACTTATATAAAGAGATTTATATATTTTTATATATAAAGACTATTTATAGCTAAGCTAATATATAAAAGGCATTATAATAATTTAATATTAAAAAAACCTTTAGTTATTATAGTATTATTTATACTTTAAAAATATTAAATTATAAAACTAAAAAAATATATTTATTTTTAATTTAAATTAAAAAATAGCCGCTTTATTTAAGTTTAGTTAGTTTATATAAAAAAAGTATTAGTAAAAAGCAAAATAAATGGCGTTTATTATGCAACGCTATTAAAATTAATAAATAAAAAATTTAATAATTATATAAACAATAATTTAAATTATAATAAAAGCTTAAAATAAAATTATATTATTATAATAATGTTTATATTTTAATTATTATTTAAGATTAATATTTGTTTAAAGCAATTATTAGCCTTTATTAATAAAACTTTAAAAGTATTGTTTTAAATTAAACCTAGTATTATTATATTAAATAAAATATATTTATACGTAAATCTTAATAACTAAATATAAATAATTATTAAAAATAATTTAATTAAGCGTATATAATATTTAATATATTTTATTAATATATTAAAAACGCTTATTAAATATAAAATATTTATTTTTAATTTTTTTATAAATATTTTTAATTATATTAAGTCTTAAGATTAATTATTTTATTAGCGATTATATTTTAAAAAAAATTTTAATAAATAAATTAAAAGCAGCAAATAGTTATTATAGCAGAGCGCTAAATTAAGGTTTTTTTATAAATAAACGTAAAAAGATTATATTATATTTTATAAAAAATGCCTTAACTTATGCTAAAAATATTTAAATAGACTACTTATTTAACAAGATCTATATTTTAAATTTTTTAAATATTATATTATTAATTTACTGCCGGTAAATAAAAACGTTTATAATTTTTTTAGGCTTTTTAATAACTATATTAAATATATTTAGGTATTAATATATTTATTGCAGCAAAATATAATAAAGAAAATATCTTGCTTGCAAACTATATAATAAAATTATAATTTTTTCTAACAAGGCAACCGTTTAATTTTAGCGTTATATTTATTAATAGCTAAAAAAGTACGCGTTTAGCAAGGTTTATTTTATAAACTAACCTTATACGCAATATTTCTTAGGCTAGCTATTTTAATAAATATAAACTTATTAATAAAATTAAAATATTAATATAATAAAATTTATTTAGCACTTTTTATAATATTTAAAAAGATAATTAAATAAAGCTTATTTTAGCTTTATATTAATACTATAGTAAGATTAAATAAAAAAATAGCTTTTATAATTATAAAAGTAAAATTTATAAAAAATAATTTTATTTTTTATAAAAATATAAAAAAAAAATAATAATTTTTTAAAAAAATAATTATATTTATAATAAACTTAATAATAGCTTATTTTATTATATTAATATTATATAAACAAGTATTAAATATGCGCTAAATATTTATTTTTGCTATAAATAATATAAATAAATAAAAAGTTATATATAAAATCTTTAGCTAATATATAGCTAAAAATAATTTTAAAAATATATAAAACCTAACTATTATAATTATTACTATTAAAATATTTAATAAAAGGCATAACTTTATTAAAGCTAATTATATAATTTTAATAAAACTAGCTTTTGCAAAAGCAGTAAAATTTTAAATATTTTACTATATATATTATATAAGTTAAATTTTTATACTAAAATTATATTTATTATAATTTATATAAAATCTAGCGAAAAAGATTATTATATATTGCCGAGATATATGCATTAATTTATTTAAAAATTTTAATAAATTATAAATAATATTAAAAATATTTAATATATAAATGTAAGCTTATTAAATATACTGTTATATTAAATAATATAAAGCTTATATAAAATATTATATTAATAAATAAGTTAAAAGTTTAAAAAGATATTTATTTATATTATATATTTTTATATTATTAAAAACTAATAGTTATACTAAGCTTTTAAATAATTATTTTTGCGTATTATTAAAGCTATATTATTATTTTATTAAAATAAAATAAAAAAAAAATTTTAAATATTTTTGCTTAATTAATTTATTTTAAATATACATAGCAATAAATTAAGTTAAAAATATATTATAATAATATAAAATTAAATAAAATAGCTAATTTATAATATTTTAATACTTAAGTTTAAGCTTTTTTAAACAAGCTTATTTTTGTTTTTTTTTATATATAATATAATATAATTATTAATAAAACATAAGTAAAATATAATATTTTTTTTTTATTTTATTTTTTTTAGCTTAATTTTTTTTGTTATAATTATAAGCTTGTATAAGCTTTGCGCTAGCTGGTGACATTTATTTCTAGATATAAGCGGAGACTAAACTATAAAATATATTTAAATAATTACTAGCTAAGGGTATAAATGCGGTATTATAAATTATTATATATATAAACAAAGATTTAAAATAAATTAATAGCTATTTTTTATAAATAAATAATATTATTTTAAACTAAAAGTTATTTTAGTGCTTATTTGCTATTTATTTTATTAAAAACAGTATATAAAACTATTATATTATATGCGTTAGCAGCAGCTTTTTATTTTGTTATAAAATAAAAAATCTATAGCTTAAATAATAAAAAAACAAAAAAAGGCCTATTACTAGATTTAAATTAAAAATTTATCTATTAAAATAAAAAACTTTTAAATATAAACTTAATTTATATTTTATAAATCTTTAAACTAAATTATTTACTTAGGTTTATAGATAATATAGTAACTAATTTTTTTTATTTTAAATATAATTATATATATAATAAATAATAAAATATAAAAAAATAAAAAAGCAACAAAAAAAACGCTGTTTAAATAATAACAATTAGTTAAAAAAAAACTTAAATTATTATTATTTTATAATATATATAAAAAGATATTAGTTTATTTAATAGTTTTATTATTTAATAATATTTTTAGCTATATATTTTTTTATTTTATAAACTTTAGCAGTAAAAAAATAATTTATTTTATAATTATATTTTTTTTTTGCTTAAAAAGTAAAATAAATTATTTAATATAATAAAAGTTATTTTAAAGTATTAATTTAAAGCAAAACTTTATAGCTTGTATATAAAAAAAAAGCGCAGCTTTAACGTTTATAAAAACTTATAGTTTAAATAATTTAAACGCGGCTAAACTTATTATTTATAAGGATAAAACAAATAATAAACAGATATAATAATAAGTATATATTTTACGCAATAAAAATATTGATTATAATAATAATATTTATATTATTATAAAAAAATAAAGTCTATTAATAATAATTATTTTTATATAAATTATAGTTAAAATATTTTATAGTATTATATATTAATATATTTAAAGTTTGCAATAATTATAGCAAAAATTAATTAATTTTTTATATAGCTAGCCTTTTTAAATTAAAACTTATAAAAAATATTAATAAATTTTTATAAAAATATATTATTAAACTTAAAATAATTAACGTTATTATATAAATAATAAAGTAAAATAATAAAAAAATAAGACTTATATTTAGCTATATATAAGTTATATTGCTTAATTAAAAGTTAATAAATTTTATATGTTTACTTAAATAAATATATAAAAAATCTTTAAAAAAAAAATAAACTATATAATATTAAATAAAATAATTTAATAATAAAAATAAACCTACGATTTATAGTTTATATAAAAAGTTAAAAAATAATTAAATTATGTTTATATATAATTATTATTAATAAAGCGCGCTAAAAAGATATATTAATTTAAAACTTAAAAATAAACTAATTTAATAAATATAATTATATTTAAACATTTAAATTTTTTTAGCAGCAATAAACTGCTTAAAAAACTATAAATATTAGCATTAAAGCAAATTATAAATTTACGTTGTTATTTTTAGCATAAGGTTATAAAGGTATTATTTATACTAGGCTTTAAAAAAAATAATAGCGTTTTATATAACTATATCTTTTTATATTATAAATATAAAGTTATATTTTAAAAGCTTTTAAATAAAAGATATTTAAAGCTATTTTAATTTTTAATATATTAGCTTAACGCTAAAAAAAAAAGTTTTAAATAGTTAAAAATATTATATATTAAAATCAGCTAATTTTTAGCAGGCTATAATTATTTTTTAAATTATAAAAGGCTAATACGATCTTAATATAATAATTTATTATTAAATTATTTTGCTTAGCTTTATAGTTAGCTATTATATAATATATAATAATACTAAAAAGTAATTATATAGCAATATTATATTATGCTATTGTTTTATTAGCTTTTTTATTTATTTTTTAGAAAATCTATAAAATAAAAAAAAATATAAAATTAAAAAATAAAAAAATATATGTAATAAAAAATAGCAATATATAAGCGCTGCAGTAAAAATTAATAAGTATTAACTTGTAAGGTTTTAATAACTTTAGCTACTAAGCTATATTAAGCTAAGTTATTTAAAGTATAATTATTAAAATGTTTTTATTAATTTTATTAGCTTAAAATATAATATTTTACTAATATAAAATAATAAACTAGCTTTTTTTATTTTATAAGGTAAATAAGCTAATATTAACTTTATTATATATTAATATAAAATTTAATTTAATTAGCATAAAAAATAATCTTATAACTAAGCTTTTATTATTAACTATTAAATAATAACCATGCACTTTAAATATTTATTATTTATTATTTATTATTATTTATTTATTTTTTTGCTTTTTTTTTTAATAAATATACTTAATAATATAAGTATAAATTAACCCTTTTTAAACTAATCTTTAAATATTATAATATTAAAACATAAATATAACTAAAAAATAAAATTATTAGTATAATTAAACCTTTTTATACTTAAGCTAGTTTATTAAGTTTATAATAAAATTTTAAATTAAATTTAAGTTAATATTTTTATAAAAAAAATAAGCAGTTAATATAAAAAATAATAAAAAAATATTTTAGTAAATATAATATATTTACTTTTGTTTAATTTTTTTAAACATAAGCTGGTTTTTATTTTTATTTTTTTCTGCTTAGATTGTTTTGCGTTTTTTATTTTTATATATAAAAGTTTTACTTAGCTAATTATAAGTTTTTTTAAATATTTTAAGCATATAAAATATATTAGATATTTTATTTATATTGCTTTATTTTTTTTTTAATTTTTTAAAGTATTTTTTATTAAAAGTAAAAAATAAATAAATAAATATTAAATAAAAAAAGCAAAAAAATATTAATGCTAAAATAATAAAATAATAAAACAGCATATATAAAAACTAAATAGTATATATAATAAGCTTTAATAATTTATAATAATAAGTTAAAATATTTATAAAGCATTATTTTTAATATATATATAACCTTATTGTATAAGCTAGGCTATAATTTTATTTTATTATAATTTAATAAGTTAAACTATATTAAAAGCTATAAATATAAAATTAGCGTGCGCTTTATTATTTTAAATAATATGTTTGCTTATTTTATTAAAGCTAATGGTTTAGCTTGCTATTATTATGGAATTTTAAATATAATAAATAAATAGTCTGTAAAAAAAAAAAAAGAAATAATAGGTTATAGCTAAGTAAAATTATTTATGCTTTGTATAAAAAGTATAATAATTATTAGTAAAGCATAAGTTATTAAAAAGGGTTATTATTAAATAATAAAAGTTATTGCTTAAATAAAGCTAAATATAAAAGATAATTATTAAAAAATATAAGTTGTAATTACTGCTGCATATAATAGCAGTAGAAATAAAAGTATATTTTAAAAAATATAAAAATATTTTGCGCAATAACTGCTTTATTAAGTTTTCTTTTTTAATTAAAAAGGCACTTAAAGATTTAAATACTTAGTTAGCTTTTTATACTTTTAATATTTTTATATTTTAAAGCTTATATTATTATATATATATTATTATTTTAAACAATAAAAGCAAATTATAAAACTAATTATATTTATATATATAGTTAATATAGTTAAAAAAAGGTTTAAAACTTATTAATTAATAAGATTTTAGCTAATATTAATATAAACTATTTATAAATAAAAACTAAAGCAAACCTATTTTAGCATTTAATATTATTAATATATTTTAAAAAAAAGCATAAAAAATATATTTTATTACGCTAAAATAAAATAATTAAAGTTATAATAAATAAATATAAAAAGATTAAATAAATAAAACTAGGCAAATTAAAATATTTAAGCAATTAAAATTATTAATTTAATATTAAAAAAATTATAATATTAAAAATAGTAAATTAATAAATAAAAAAAAAAAAAGCAGATAAGAAGTTAGCTATTTTAAAACTTAGTTTTTTTTTTTTTTTTTAAAAAATAAAAAACAAAATTTTTTTAAAACAAACCTGCAGTAAAATAATAACTTCGACTTTAATAATTTAAACAATTAAACTTTACCATTAAATATTTGCGTATACGTAAGTCGCTTTTATAATTTAAAGAACTTATTTATTTAATTAGCGTAATTAATTTATTAACAGTACTTATAGTTAGCATGTTATTATTATTATTAATTATTTGTTTACCGCTAATTTAGCAATAATAATAAATCTAATATTATTACTATCTTTAGCTATGCTAGATTTTTTAGTTATAACTCTTTTAAATATTTAATAAATAATAAAAAAAGCAGGCAGTTTTTAATAAATAAAAATATAATATACTTTAATATATTTGTTAATTTAAAAACGGCTTAGCTAATATTTTATAATATAGCTAAATTATATTTATATAGCTTAGCGCTAAAATAAAATCTAAGATTGTATAAAATAAACTTTATATATATAATTATTTTTTTTATGTTTTTTATTTTTTATTTAGCTATTAAATAATTAGCTGCTTTTTAAAAAGAATTTTTTTGCTTATTTTGCTTTAATATTTCTGCTATAATAACATAAAAAAAAAAAAATATATTTTTATAGCCAAGCTTAAATATTTCTAAAAAAAAAGTTTAAAAAAAGGTTTTAAAGCTTTAATAGTTAGTAAAATAATAATAATAGCAAACATAATATTATTATTATTAAAATCTAAACATAGTTAGTTATTATATTGCAAGCTTACTTTTAAATATATATTAGCAGACAAGCTAATATATTTGCCAACAATTTTAACTAGGCAAAATAGCTTTTTTTATATAAGGTTATAGCTTATTAAATAAATAAATAATACCTTAATATATACTTATTAAATTAAATCTATATATATAAGCTATTCTTTTTAACTATTAATTAAAAAAAATAAAAGCTATATTAACTAATATACTTTATAATTATTAGCCCTTTTTTATTTACTAGCTATATAACTATATAGGCTATACCATTTACTTTAAAATAAACAACCTTAATATAGCTAAAAAACTTGGCTGCAAAACCACTAGTTTTACTACTAGTAGGTGCCTTAAAAGGTAAACTAGCGTAAAAGCTAGCGTAAGCATTAATTAACCTATAAAGTTTATCTAATGTTTTATTTAAACTTATTTTAAATACTTTTTAAAGGTTTTAGTTATATAAAATATTTAAGCTAAAAAGTTAAAAGCTAAATATTATATAAAAAAATAACCGAAAAGCTTAGCTATAAAACTATTAATTTTGCTACTAATAAATACTTTAAAAAGCAAGCTTATATAAAAGCTAGCGTAAAAGTCAGCATAAAATCTATTAATTAATTTATAAAGTTTATTTAATGCTTTATTTAAATTTATTTTAAATATTTTTTAAAAGTTTTAATTATATAAAATATTTAAGCTAAAAAGCTAAAAGCTAAATATTATATAAAAAAACTATATTAAAATATTAATTAAAATTAAAAAATAATATAAAAATAAAATCTAAAGCTAATAAATTAATTTAATATAAATAAAAAATTATATAGTTAATATAAATTTAAATATAAAGTATTAAAAATAAAAAATAAATAAAAGCTTAAAAAGTTTTTTAAGCAATATTAAAAATATTTACTTAATAATTAATTAGTATTAGCTATAAAATTTATAAAATTAAATAATAATTTAAAAATTTAAGCTATAATTTTTATATTAATATAATTTAAATTTTTAAATAAAAAATATATAAAAGTTTTATATTAAAAATAATAATATTTGCTTTTATTAGCAGCAAACTAATATAAAGCAATAATAAAAAAATCCTTTTTTAGATATATTTTTAATTATATTTCTTATAAATAGCAGCAAGCGTTATAATAAATAATTCCTTATAGTTATTATTTTTAGATTTTTTTTTAATAGATAGTAAAATTATAAGTATTATTATAAAAAGCAATAATATTAGAAAAAAAAGCAATAATAAAAGCAATTATAAAAAAATAAATAAGAATTAAGCTTTAAGTAAGCTGTTGGCAGTTTTATATATTATTAATAGTAAAAAATTAATATTTTTAAGCAAAATAAACAATTTATTAAGTTAGCAGCAAGCTAAATAATTAACTAGTATAAAAATATTAGCTATTATTTATAATTTAATAAATTAATTTAATTAACTATTTTTTTTATAAAACCTGCGTTTAATTTTTTTAGTTATAAAAAATTTAATAATTTTAAAGCTAAGCGTTTTAAAATTATAAATTTTAAGCAAAAAGCTATTTAATAGTATATTTTATATAAAAATATATTTATAACTTAAAATATTTAGCTAGCGTTGCTATTTTAAAAACAAAGCATTAAACTTTAATAGTTTATTTATTTATTAGCGTTTTATAAAGCGTATAATATTAGCGATGCTGTTGTCTTATAAAAAAAAACGCAGCAGGTTGGGCCAGGCAAGCAAGAACAAAAAATAATAAATATGTTTAATAAAAACAAAAGCAAGCTATTAATATAAATAGTTATGCTATAATCTAATAATAGCTACTACCTTTTATAATATAAGCAAGACCTTAAACTATAAGCTAAGCATGTTTAAAATTTAAATAATAAAGAGTAATTAATACTTTTTTATACTTGCCTTATAATTTAAATCGGTTAATTACTTTGTAGAAAATATAATAATAAGTCTTAAAAAACAGGTTTAATTTTTATTAGCTGCATTATAAAAATAAATCATTTATATAACCTATTAAAAGGCTTAATAATTAACAATAATATAGTTTAATTAAGTTATTAAAAATTTACGTAAATATATTACGCGCATTTAAGTAATTAATCGGTATTGCGCCTTATATATAAATAATTAAAGCTTTTTGCAGCTAAATAAAAAGTAATTTTTTTGTTAATATTAGCTAAAATAAATATTTACAGCTAAATATAACTATAAAATATTATGCTTTTTACTGCTATGTTATTATTATATATTATTTGCCGAGTTATATTTTTATCTGCTAGTTATGCTAAAACTAAATATATTAGCCTAAGCATTAAATCTTTTTTATTTAGTAGTTTTAGTAAAATCTTATTATGCTAATGTATTAATAATATATAGCTTTGCTAAAGCCTTTATATAATTTTTTATATTTTTATGCTGTTATAATTTTTTTTTTTAGCTTTTATTAAATTTAAATTTTTATATTATAGTTTTAAAATCATTAGATTTTTTATTATATTTAATTATATTTATATAATTTAAGCATATATTTTTTATATAGCTATTTTTATTATACTTTTAATATAATTATATTAAATAATTTGCAGCTTTATAACCTTAGCTATAATAACGCTAATAAAATATAACTTATAGTATAAAATAATTTGCTTTAATATAGCTTTTAGCTCTATAGTTATAATAAGTTGCGTTTATAGTCTTAATATTTTATATATTTAGCTTTTTATAGTTAGCCTTAATATACCTAGGCTTTTTGCAGAAATAGCAGGTTCTTTTGTCTTATATCTTATAGTCGGCTTTTATATGCCTAAGCTCTTTATATAAAAAACAACGTCGATCTTAATTTTTCTGCTTATATTTACTTGCTATATATATACTGCAGTAAATCTTACAAATAGTTTTAAAGCAAGCCTATTTTAAATATTCGCCTTTATTATATTTCTTATATATTAAAATAAATTCTTTTTTTTTATTTTTTATATTATATTTCTTTAATATTTTATAAAATTAATAATAAATAAAACAATAAAGGTTTTAAAATATTTTAGCTTTTAGTTTTTTTTAAAAATAATTATTTATATAATATAAAAATCTTGTTTATAAATTAACATGCAGATCTTTAATATTTTTATTAAATACTTTAAAATTTTAAAATAAGACTTTAATATATTTAAATCTTATAAACGCTATAGTTTTATAATTAAAATCGCCAATAAATCTAATTTTATTTATATAAAAAATAAAAACTAATATTATTATAACCTTTTAGCTTTAGCAAAAATTAATTATTATAATTAATATCTTAGCCTTTGCTTTATTATTATTTTTTAGCTTTATATTTAAATAACTTGCAAAATTATTTATAAATATTATATAATATAAAACTAGTAATATTATCTTAGGTTTACTTTTATCCTTTATAAATTTATTAAAAAATAAAAAGTTTTTAATAGTTTTAAAAGCAGCTTAAAAATAAGCTTTAAAAATATATAAAGTTTTAATTTTTATAAATATAATATCTTCGATATTAACAAAATATTAACCTTTTAATATATTATTTAAAATATTAATAGCTGTTTATATTAGTTTTTAAATAATACTAATTTATAGTCCGGCTTTTATATTTTAAAAAATAATATTGCTGTTATATAAAATATTATTAATTATTTTTTCTAGTCTTTTATATTAGCGATAATATATTTAAAGTTTATTATTGACCTTATTATTGTTTACAATATAATATAATAATAAAAATTAAATTTACGCTTAAAATAAAAATAAAGATTTATAAAGAAAATAATTTATTAAGCATAATTGCTTAATATTTTTAAGCAAAACTATTATTATAAAGTTTAAAAAACTTATAACGCTAATTATTATTATTTTAAATATTTTAGCATATTTATTTATAATAATTATATTAAAATATATTAATTTTATAAACAATTGTTTAATAAGTGCGGTTAAAATAATAAAAATAAACTTTATACTTAATAAAACATTTTTATATATACTTTTTAGCTTGGCCTTAGCTTTTTAATTAAAAATAAAGTTTAAAACATAATTTTAAAAGACTGCATTTATAACACGCTTTAAAAAAAAATAAGCTTCCGGATTTATATAATATTATTTAAAAATATTAATATAAAAAAAACGTAAATAAAGGTTTTTTTTTGCGTAAAAACGCAAATTATACTTTATAATAAAGCTATATAATAATTTTATAATAAGAAATTGCGTAATAAAATCTTTACTAATATTTTATAGCTTAAGCTTTTTATTTTTTATAAATAACGCTAAGCTTTTTTTAACTTTTAAAAAAACACTATAAATATAAAATGCTTATTAAATATTAATAAAAAAAAATCTATATAACTTATAAAAATTTTTATACCTTTTAAATAATATATTTATTAATAAATTAATAAAAAATATATATATTATTTAATAGTTAAAATAATATTTTAAAATAGTTATAATTATAATAAAAGCTAGGTATATTTTATTATAACCTTAATATTTATTAATAATATATATTTTAAATAAAATATTTTTAAGCTTTTATATTACTTTTTTTTAGTTTTTATTTAAATTATTATAAATATTTATAGGCTTTTTAAAGCTTTTATTTTTTATTAACTAAAAAAACGCCTAATATATATTATTAAACTTATGCTTATTTTTTTTACTTTATATATAAAAATTATTAAGCTAAAGCAAATAATCTTTAAAAAAACTAGGCCTTTTTATTAATTTAGTAAATCTAGTAATAGCTTAAATTAATAGTTTTATTAAAGATATAGTTTTAAAGCTATATTAAAAAAACTTCTTATTATAAATCTTATAAAATAAGTTATTATAATTTTAGCTTTTTAAGTTAATTAAAGCTAGTTATGCAAACTTAGTTAGCTTTTTTAAGCTGTAAAAAAAAGTATTTTTTTTAGATTTTTTAAAAACACTAGCTATAAAAGCAGCGCAGCTTATTTTAAAGCTAAAAAGCAAAATATTAAAACGTTTTATATATAGCTTTATATTATTTTTAGTTTTAATTTTTAATATATTTAATAAAAGTTAATATAAGTTTATAGCTGCTTCGATTTTTTTTATTAAAACTTTTTTAAAAACTAATATAATATTATTAATAATATTTGCTAACTATTAAATAAAGCTTTTATATATAAAATATATATTTATAAAATTTAAATTTTTAAGCATAAAACTTATATTTTTAATTTAAAATATACGATTTATAAGCAATCTTGCTTATATTTTGCTTAAAAAGTTAAAATTAGTATTATTATTATTTTTTTAAAAAAATTTTATAATATATTTTATAAAAAATTATATTAGCTTTTAAATTAATTATTTATTTTATTTTAGCTATATAGCTAAGTTATAAAATATATTATTTTTAGTAAAATTATTATTATTATTTTTAAATAATAATATATTAGGCTCAAGGTAGAAATTAAGCATTTTTTATAATTTTTTAAGCAATAAAACTAAATCTTTAAAAAGAGCTAGCTGCTTTTTAAAAGCGCTAAGCAATATAATACTTTTTGCTAAATATTTTAGTTTAACTAGATTTATTTTCTTAGCATTATATATTTTAAAAAGCTAGCTATATAATTTTAAAATATTTAGCAGTTAATTTATATATTTATAATATATATAAAAGTGTTTAATTTTTTATAAGCTTAAAATTAACGTTATATAAATAATACTTTTATTAAAAAGCTTAGAAATAACTTTATTATCTTTAAGTATAAATAAATAATATTTTTTAATATCTTTTTTAATAAAGCTAAAAAAAGATATAAAATAAATATTAAATATTTTTTTAGTTATATTATTAATAATTGCAAGCGCTATATTTATTTTATTTTTATATAAATATATTATAATAGCGGCATATTTATTTATGTTTGCAAAAAATATTTGCAAAGTTATAAAGTTTAATATTAATTTATTAATAGCTTTATTATTTATAAGACTTAAAATTATACTATAGTTAAGCATATATATATTTGGACTTTTAGTAAACTAAGCATTAAAATAGTTGCTGTTTTTATAAAGACTTTAATAAAAAATATTAAAAGAAATAAATTTAATGCTATCTTAGTTTTAAAGCAAAGCAGCTTATAAATATAAAATTAATAATTTAATAATATAAACATTATTTTAATTTCTTTTTAAAAATACTTAAGTAAATTTTAATAACTTTATTAATATAAAGCTTTAAAGTTATTTTTTAATATTATTTTTATTAATAAAGGTTACCTTTTTTATTTTTTAAATAATAATTATTTTTAAGTTAACCGACTTAAAATTAATATTTTATACTGCTTTTTTAAAATAAAAAAAATACTTTTAAATTTATTATTTTATTTTATTTTTACTATCGATATATTAATAATAAAACATAAATTTAAATATTGCAATAAAATTTATTAATTTAATATATATTTAGTTATTATAGCCTTTAAGATTAGTTTTAAAAATATATTTTATAAACTAAATTATAATCTTTAAATATAAGCTTAATAAACTATTAAACTTAACTCTTTTGTTTAAAAATTTAAACAATAATAATAGCTTAGAAAATAATTTATAAACTAATTATATATTAAATTTAAAATCTTTACCCTTATTAAAATAGCCTTTAATATATATAAAGTATAAATAATACTGCTTAATTATGCTTTAAATATTTATTTTATAATAGTTTTTTACTAAAAATTCTCTATTAAAATATTATAGCTAATTTAATAGTTTAACTAATTTTAGCTTATTTTTTTTTATTTAATATATTAATTAAAACTTTTAAACTATATAAAAGAAATAAATAATAGCAAAAATATACTTTTAAAAGCTAATGCACTTAAGCAAATATTTTTTAGGTTAGGCGGCCGCCTTTTAAATATAAAAAGACTGGACATATTATTACCGCCAAAAGATTTAGCTATTTTATTAATTTTTAAAAATTACTAGACTAAAACAAATATAATTTATAAAAACAGCTAAAATATTTAATATTTCTTTTTTTTATTAGGTCGAGTATTAGGTATAAAATAAAAAAAATTAAATAAAAAAAAAATAAAAAAAAAAGCTAAAAAAAAGGCAATATTATAGTTAATAATATAAAACTTAAATTTAACGCTATTAAACATTAACTTTTTTACCACTTAAAAAAACAATATTTAATTTAGCCGAAAGTTTTATAATAATATTATTAAAACCAAAGACTAAAAATAATATAAGCTATACTTATTTAATATAAAATAAACACTAAAACTTATATTTATATAAGTTAAGCAATAAAAAAATAAAGCAATAATATATAAAAGTATAATAAATAAATAAAGCTAAATTAAATAATTTTATATATATTAATAATATCGTAAAAATAAGCTATATTTATATTAATAATAAAATATTTTAATATTAAACTCTGTTAATAATATTGCTAAACTAAAAAATATTAGCAACTATATAAAATAATAAAAATAATTATATAATAATAAATTATAAACAATAAATAATATTATATAATAATAAAAATATTAGCAACAAGCAAGAAAAAAAAGCATAAACCTTTAATAAAAAAAATAAAATAACAGCTATTTGCTTATAAAATATAAAGCCAAGTTAAGCCTACGCAGCAAAATATAAACTATATTAATAATAATAATATAAAAAAAGTAAAATATTTTATATAAGCATAAAATAAAATACTAAAATATAATATAATAAAAAGGTTAAAAATAAGTAAAGAAACTTTAACGCATAAATTACGCAGATATAAAATTAAATAAAGCAGTAAATAAATATAAAAGCAAAAGATAATAAAAAAATAAGATTAAAAAGCGTATAAATAAAAGCTACTAGATTAAATAATAAAAAAATATAAAATATCTTTTTTAAAAAAAGCTAAACAAGCTAACTAAATTAGCAACAATTATTATTAATAAACCGTAAAAAAGAAAATATAATATATAATTTTAAAATAGTTTAATATTTTTTTATTAGCAGAAAAAGTTATAAATTATTATTAAGCTAAAAAATAATATTTATATAGTTTACTAAGCAACTTATAGCTAATAATAAATTTATTATTAAAAATAATCACTTATAAAAAATATAGCCGACAAATATAATAGTTATTAATAAATAATAATAAAATTTATAAGTTGGCATAAATTTAAAATATAAAGCATTTACTAAAAAAAAAGGTTTAAAAAAAAAATAAAACTGCTAGTAAATTTTTTAATAAAAACGCAATAATAATTACAAAAAGTATTAATATTAATTAAAAATAAATTATAAGGCACTAAATAAAACGCTAATTAAAAAAAGAATAAAAAATAGCGTATGCAAAAAAATATTTAAAAAAATAAACTAAAAAAAACTAAATTATTACTTGCTTTTATTTATTTACTACTATTAATATTATAGCCTAGCTAAACTTATTTAGTTATAATAATAACTATTTTTAAATATTTAGTTTTTTATATTACTAATATTTTATTTAATTAATAGCATATTATATTAAAATAAAAATAATTTAATAAAAATAATTAAAACTTATAAAATAGCTAAAAAAAATATAATTATTTAAACTTAATAATATTTAAAAGGCTTTATTAATTATAAATATTTATAAATAGTTTAGTTTGCCGACTTTTTAAAAACTATATATATAATTGCATATTTTTTTAAGCTTGTTTTAGCTTAATACTTAATTTATTTATTAACATTAAAAATACTTTCTTGCTTATTTATATAATAATAATAATATTAGGCTGTTTTTTTTTATTAAATTGCTTATATTTAATATTATATTTTATTTATATTTTAAATAATAAAAATGCTATAGCACTACGCAATAAATAAAATTAAAAAAAGCTAAAATAATTAAATAATATATCTTTAACTACTTATAGCTTATTATTTAATAACTTTCGATAAATTTCTATTTATTAAAATTTTAACTAAAAATAGTTTTAAATGCTTTTTTTATATAAATTCTTTTATAAGTTTTAAAAAAAATATATTTTAAATTAGCAAAATATTTAAATATAAATAAATTAGTTTTTAATAATAGTTTTTAGTTTATATATATATATTTTTTTTATATTATATATTTATACAAGCTATTATTAAATTAAACAATAAAAATTAACTAATAAAACCTGTTAAAGTTTTTTTAATAAATAAAAATTAATAATAATTAAATAACTTTAATATATAGTAACTAAAAAATAAATATTAATATAGTTATTAAGCAGGCATTTTAATAAAAACAAGCAGCGCTAATATTTTATAAAAAATAAAAAAAAAACCGCTTGCTTTAACGCGTGCGTAATAATTTAAAATAGCTTGCAACACTTAAAATATTTAATAAACTAAAAGCTTAAGCATAAAATAAATATAAAAAAAAGCCTTTTTAAAAAATAATATTAAATATAAAGCTTTAACTTTTATAAATATTAGGCTTAATTATAATATAAATATAAAAATAAACTTATTATTATATTATTAAGTAAATAAAGCAACTATTTATAAACTTAAAATAAATAAAAAAATAGCTAAAAAAAGTATTATAAATAAAATATTAAAAATATTAAGCAAAAATAAAAAGCTTTTATTTTTTTAAAATAAATGCCTTTTTAATAAGTAATAAATATAATATTATATATAAATATAAATATTAGCTAATATAAAAATATAAAATATTATATAATATATTTTAAAAAATAATATAAGCAGCTTATAACTATTTAAAAAGTTTAATAATTAAAAAAAAAAGCAGTAGCAGCTAGTAAAAAAATTATATTATAATTTTATAATAAAATAAATATAAGCTTATAATATATAAAATAAATATTTTTTTAAGCTATTTTAATATAATATTTATTAATTTAGTTTATATTTTATAACTTAGCTATTTATTAAAATTATAAAAGCTGCTGTTTTATTAATTAACTAATTGTAATTATATTATTAATATTTAATAGTTTTTTTATATATTTATTTATATTTTTAAATATAACTTTATATTTAATAAAAATTATTTTATTTATATCTGCAAGCATATGCTTTATATTATAAGCATATATATAAATCGACTAGTATACTTATTTAAAAATAAAAGACTTGTTTTTAAAGCTTTAAAAAATATAATAAATTTTAACTAGCTGCTTTTTAAAAATATTTATATTAAAGCAAATATAGTTAAAAAATAATATAAAGCAATAAATTAAGTATAATATTTAATATAAAACCTAAAAGGCAGCTTTTTATAAAAAAATAAAGCGCTAGGTTAATAGCTTAATATATATTAACGCTAGCAAAAATTATAATATTATTAAAAATAAAATATAAGAACTAATTATTTAAAGCTTTTAATAAAATAAATTAGCTGCTTTATTTACTATAATAATATTTTTTAAAGCTAAATAATAGCTTTTATAAACTTAGACTTTTATTATTTATAATTATAAAGCTTAAGTATTTATATTTTAATATTAGGTTATTAATATATATTATTATAACTGCTTTAAAAAATTATATTATATTTATTTACGAGAGCATAGTTTATAAAATATATAAAATTTTTAGCTAGTTTTATATATTTAACGCTTAAAAATTATATTATATGCTAATTTTTTTTTTTTTAGCTTATTTATTAAATTAACTAAATAATAAAGATTTAATTAACAGGTTTTTTTTTTTTAGCGTAAATAAAAATTTTAACGTGCATAAAATAGTTAGCAAAAATATTTTTGCTATTAAAAATAATTTAGCTAGCAAATCTATAAATAATAAGCTTATATAGCATAGCTAATTAATTTTAAAACAATATATAATAATTAATATTATTTAGTTTAATTATAAAAATAAGTGTTAAAAAAAGTAAAAATAAATACTTGCGTAATAAAATTTATAATATATTTTAAAATAATTAAAAAAAAAGATTTACTTATAAAAAACAAAAAAAAAAAAAAGATATATATAAATATAAAAATAAAATATATTTAGCTTTTTTATTTTAATAATAAGTAAACAAAAAATATCGACAATAATTTTTTTTTAATATAAATTTAGCTTTTATTTAGCTTTTTTTTAACTATATAAACAGTAAAATTTTAAGTGCTATATTAATAATATATTATTTAAAAATTTAAATAATATTATATATATAAGCTTTAAAAAAATTTCTAGTTTTGCAAGCGATTATAAAACAATAACTATAATATTTAAACTAGTTTTAATTATATTAAATATCTTTAACTATATAATATAAAAATACTTATATTAAATAATAATAATATAAGCAGGTTTTTATTAATATAACTATTAATTATATTATATTAAAATATAGTTAAAATATATTAAAACTATTTTATTTATAAATTTATAAAAACATTTAATTATTTTTTATATTGTTTTTTATATAAAGCTTTAACGTTGTTAAAAATATATTAACTTTATATATATTTATTTATAAAGTTTTTAAAGATTTGTTTTTTTTTTTTTAATATTAAATAATCTAAATTTTTAAAGCTAAAAAATATGTTTATAATTTTAAATACTATTTTTAAATATAGCGTTTTATATTTAATAGCTTTTATAAATATTTAAAATTAATAAAAATAATAAGCTTAAAACAAAAAGGCATTTTTTATTTATTTTATGACTAAAACGTTAATATAGTCGGTTGTTTTTTATAGCTAATAATAACTTTTAAAAACTAAATTAGCGATAACCTAGTTATTACTTTATTTAATATTATTTATAAAAATAATATTATTTTTTATTATATAATCTATGTACTGCTTGTTAAGTTTTTAAAAAAGTTTTGCTTTTATTAGGCTTTTTTTTACCTTTGTTTTAAAAGCAATAAGCTAATTAAGTTTTTAAATATATTTATATTTTTTATATATAATATTAACGTTATTTTTTTAACAGTATTTATTATAACATAAAAAAAATATAATATTTTTTAAGCTAAAATTAAATAATTAGTTAATATTTTTTTAATTTATTTAAAAAGTATTAATATATTTTAAGACTTTATTATTTATTATATTATAATAATATATTAGTAAAAAAACTTTTTTATTTTTTATACTTTTTTATATAAGATTTTTTTTTATATATATTTTATAGCAGATCGATTTTAAAAGATTATATATTTTATTTTACTTTTAAAAAAATATAAGTTATAATATTAAAGGTTTTATTTTTTTGTTTTTATATAAAAAGATTTTTAAAATATTAACTTTATTACTATATATATATTTAATTTTAAAAAATAATTTAAATCTTAAAAAGTTTATTAAATATAGCTTTTAAATTATTAAAAAACTTATAATTAAATTATTTAATATTTATAACTGCTTAATTATAATATTAATATATTTTAAAAAATCTACGTTAGGTTTTTTTTTATAGTTTATAGTTGCGTCGATAATATATTTAAGCTAAAAAAAAAACAAATATATATTATGCTAATTTAGCATATATATAAAAGCAGCTAGTTTAATATTAAATATGCTTAATATTGCTTTTAACTCTAGCTAAATATATTATAATATTATTTTTTTTATAATAACTGCGTGCACGCCGGCTATATAAGCCGGAGTAAAAGATGCTATATAATATATTGCATTATTAATTAACTTAAATTTAAAAACCATTAATTTATAAATAATTTTAGCAAAAACTTTTATATCGCTTAGATTTTTTTTAGTTGTTTTTTGTTAACTAAGCATATATTTAAATAATAAACTATATAGAAATAATTTTTAAGTAGCTTTAAATATTTTACTTATAAAATAAAAAAAAAACTTATTATTTTAATAAATAACCTTTATTAGTTTAACTAAATGTTTAAAAATAAATAAATATTTAATAATTATAAGTTTTATTTATTAAATATATTAGCTTATAAATAGTTTAAAAAAATTATAAAATAAATTTATTTTAGTTAGTAAAATATTTAGCATGCTTTATATAAGCTGTTTTGCAAGCGTTTTTATATTATAAAGTTTATATATTACTAGAATAAATAAATATAACGCTATATTAAATATAAATACCTGCTTTATTTATGTTTTAATTATAAAAAAATAAAAGCAAGTAAATATATATATAATATAAAAAATAATTATATATATTTATTAAGTTAATAAATTAATTTTATATAATTTTATTATGCTTTTATAAATTAACTTAATGTTAATAAAATATTATATAACGCTAAATTAATATAAGTTAAAAAAATAATATAAACTATTAAGTTTTAATTAATTAAAAATAAAAATAAAAAACTAGCAAAGCTTAATAAAAGTATAAAATAAATAAATATTTTAGTTATAATTGTTTAATATAAACTAAAAAAATAAATTTTTAAACATTTAAAAAATTTATAATTAGCTATAACTATAATTAAAAAATAATAATATTAAGTATAATAAAGTTTAAGGTTTTATATAAAAATTAATAATTAATAAAATATATATAAAAAAAAATAAAAAAAGCGTAATAAGTTAAATAAAATATTAAGTGCAGGTTTAATAATAGTAAATTATAATAATAGCTATTTAAAAAACGCTAAATAATATATATTTTAAAAGGCTATAATTAATATTTAAACAAACTTTGCTAAATAGGTAAAATAGCAAAATAGCAACCTCGGCAGTAAAAGCTTAAAATAATTAAAAATAGCGTTTAAAGCAAACTTATTTTATAGCTGGTTATTGTTTGCTATATTATTATTTAAAACTATATTATTTGCTAGAAAAAAAAAGATTAAAAAAAAATAAAATAATAAAACCAAAGCTTTTTACGCTTTAAATAAAAGTAATAAATTAATATAAACAAAATATTATAATATATTAAGAGATTTTATATTTTATAATTAGCTATATAGCTTTTAAATTAAAGTAAAATTTAATATAATATAAAAATAAAAAAAAAAAATATAAAAAAGTGCCTTTATATTATTGCTAATAATAATAATGCTTATATAAATAGCGCGTAAATTTTAAATATATATATATTAATATTGCTTATATTTTGACTTAATTATTATTTTTTATTATTAATTTTACTAATAGCTATAATAATAATATCTATATATTTACTTATTTAATTATTAAATTATTTATTTACTTATATTTTTATTTATTTAATATTTAATATTAAAGGTTTTAGTAATTTTAAAAAAGCTTTGTTTTATTTTGCTTTTAATAACTTATTTTATTTAATTACCTTTTGCTTAGTAGACTAAATACTAGTAGCTGCTTAATTAATCGCATATATTTTTAAAATTTATTATTAAGCTATCGATTAAAAGCAGATTATAATTAAGCGCTAAGCATTAAATATTAATACGCTATTAACTTATATACGCAAATAAATTTAAATATAATATTATATAAAAATATATAAATTAAAAAACAGCAAGGCTTATTTAATGCTAATATATATAGCTATAAATAATAAGTTTTAAAAAAACTAGTGCTTAAACTATAAATAGCTAAACACGGTAATAAATTTTAATTCACCGATAATATTGCAGCCGAAAAAAAGCTAAGATAAATAGCTTGCTAATTATTAAATAGCTTAAAATACTGCTATAAATAATAATAAAGTTAAATCTAAGCCTATTATTATATAAAAAAAATATAGCTAAATTATTACCTTTAATTTAAATAATAAAAATAATATAAATATAATTATTAGCACAAGTAGCTATAGTTATATATATATTTAATATAAAAAATTCTTATAAAAATAAAATAAAAAGCGTTAAATAATAACTATATTAATATTTTAGCTAGTATTTGCAAAAAAAATGCTAGTAATAATTATAACTTATATTAAATAATAGTTTTATATTAAAATAATATATATTATATAAATAGTAGCTTTAAAAATAAACAAGATAATATAAATATATATAAAAATTTATAGCGAAGCGGCTGTTAGTAAAAGCCTTAGTTAATAATACTTATACGCTTATATAACAAGCGTTTTAAAGGTTTAAAATAAGCTAAGCTTAGCAGTTTATATTTAATAAAAGTTATTTAAACTTATAAGCGCTATTTTAAATTAATAATAATATATTATATAATATAATAGTTTTTAAACTTAATATAAAATAAAATAAACTATATAA
>MU380517.1:0-24508 GCA_022495085.1 Xylaria sp. FL1042
TTATTTGCTTAAAAAAAATAATATATTTTAAAAAATAGTTTATAATATTTTTTTTATATTAAAAATATAAAAAAATATTATTAATATATTAAAAGTAGTTTTTTAAATTAATATTATTTAATTAATAAAAAAATGCTAGCAAATAAAAAGTATTTTTTATTTAAATATTATATTTAATATTTATTTAGTTTAATTTTATAAAATGCTTAAAAGTAATAAAAAAATTGTTATTTTTAAAGCTGCTATAGTAATAAATTAAACAGGTAGTAAAATAATATAATAATTAAGCGCTTAGTTTTTTTTTTTGCGATAAATTTACTATTTATTTATATATAAAAAAGCGTTGGTTTAAATTTAGCTTATATTATAAAAAATATAATTTAAAAAATAAACTTTAGTTATTAATTTTTATTATATTTTATTTTTTTAAAACCTTTTTATTATATTTATTTTTTATAATAAAAAATAAGCTAATTATAAACTTTATAAAATATATTTATTTGCTTGCTATAAATAATTATTAATATGTTTTTATATAACTTTTAAAAAGTTAAACTAAAAACGCTATTGCTTTTAAAAGTTTTTTATAATATAAAATAATAAAAGCTATTTAACATTATTAAAAGTAATAATTTTAATAATATTATAATATATAATAAAACTTAAAAATATTAAAGTATAATTATTTAAATAGTAAATAAAAAAATAGCTAGTTAAAGGTTATAATTATAATAAATATTAATTTATATAAGGCTAAGCAACTATTTTAGGCTATAGCTTTATAGGCTATATAATTTTTAAAAAATAAAATAATAAAAATATACTGCGTAAAAGATTTTTTATTTAGCCTTTTAAAATATAATTTTTTTTTATATAAATAATTACTTGTAAAAAAACTACGTAGCTTTAGCTATATAGTAAATTAAATAATAATAAAAAAATTAAATAAATAAAAGCAATTATTATGTTTAAATAATTAAACTTTAAATAAAACGTTAAGTTATTTTTTGTTTAATATAATATTATTAATTAAATTAGCAGTATATAAAAAGTAGCTAGTTTAAAATTAATATACTAGCGCTTGCTAAGCATAAATATAAAGATTTTTTTAGCTAAAATATTTTAAAAAAAAAATAATAAAAACTTTATATTTTTTATTTAAAATTGTTTATTTTTAGCCTGCTTTATAATATTAATTTTTTTTTAGCTTAAGTTATATTATATAATATATTTAAAAACAGCTTTTTTAATATATTTTAGCTGCTTTATTATTAAGAATTTATTAAATTTTTTTTTATATATATAATTTATAATTTTTTTTAAAAGTATTTTGCTAGCGTTTAGCTTTAAAATATATATTTTAAAAAACCTGCTATTATTTTAAATATTAATAATAATAAACTTTTAAGTTTAATTTATAATATTAGCAGCTAATAAATAAACTAAGTTAAAGATTTACTATATATATAATTAATAAATAAAACTTATTTTAATTAGCTGCTAAAAACTTATAATATATATAAGCTTAAATATAAAATTAAAATTTTTATTATTTTTATTAATAATATTTTAAAAACTATTATTAAAAAAATCTTAAATATATATAAATAAATAATTAATAGCTTGCTTGTTAATATTTTTAAAATAATAATATTTAATTTTTAATAATTAAAAAAAAAAAATATATTTTAGTTAAATTAATAAAATATTATTATTATTTTTATATTTTTATATTATTTTATTAATAGTATTAGCGATTTAATTTAAGTAAATATTTATAAAGCAAAAAAAAAGCATATAATAAATCTTTCGACTTAAAAAATTATTTAGCTTTAAAATAAATATTTATATTATTTATTTTAACTATAGCTTTATAATAATTATATAAATAAGCTATAATTTATTAGCTAATTTTATAGCTATTATTAATATAATTATAAAGTTTTTATTTTTGCTTATATTTAATTATATAACAGCGTTATAATTAAAGCTTAAATTTATTATTTTAAATATAATTTGCTGTTATAAAATGCTTAACAAGTTGTTTTTTTTTAGTATTTTTTTAAAAAAATAGCTTTTAATTTACTTTTTTTTTTTAAATTAACTAAATAAACAGTTTTATAAATTGATCGATTAGCTTGTATATAGCTGCAAGCTTACTGCTTTTATTAAAAAGCGTGCTAATATATTTTTAAAAAGCTATAATAAACGTGTTTATAATAAGTTTTGCGTTATAGTTTACTAGTTTATTAATAAAAGAATTTTTTATTAATATATTAATAGCTTTTTTATTGCGTTTTATTACTGCTATTAATATAGCTGCTTAATTTTATAAAGCTTTTTATAATTTTTTAAAAAATTATAATTATAGCTTATAATTTTTTAAGCTTATAAAATTATGCGCAAAAATTTAAAAAAATAAAAAAATAAAAGCGTATTAAACTATATAAAAAAGCTAATATATAGCTTGCTTTTTAAGCTTGCAAAAATAACTTATATTTATTTATATAAAGCGCTATAAAGATTTATTATAATATTTTTTGTACGACTTTTATTTAAAAAATATATAATTATAAAGCAAAAAATAAAATATTATTTTTAAAGTTTAAATTAATTAAAGCTAAAAAAAATTTTATTATATAATTTATTTTTAACTTAATTGCACGATTATTTTTGCTTTAATATAATAATATTTAAAATATAGCTAACTAACTATTAAAACTTTACAAAAAATGTTTTATAAAAAAAAACTAAATATTAAACTTTATATAAAAGCAACTAAAGCTTATAATATAATTTAACTAATAAATTAATTATTAGCAAGTATTAAACAAAAATTTAATTAAATACTACGTTTAGTTTATTTTTATATAAAAGATAATAACTAATAATAAAATTTAAAATAAAAATATATATAATTTTAATAAAACTAGGTTTATAATAAATAAAATTATATTTAATTTTATAATAATTATATTTAAACGCGTATAAAAGCTATAAATAGCTTAACTAGGTAATTAAAATTAGTTTATAGTTATTTAAGCTATTTTATTATATAGTTATATTATTTTATTTTATATTATTTTAGCAGGGCAAAACTATTTATTATTTTAATATAAAAATATTAAATTATTAAGCAATTAAAAAGTTAATATAATTAAAAATAATTAAACAACTAATAAGCAAGGTTTAAATTAAATTAAATATTTTAATTAATATATAAAAGCTTATATAAAAAGTTATTACTGCTTTTTTATTTTTAACGGCTATAAAAGCTATTATTTATATAAATTTAAGTTATATTATAAAAAAAATAATATTATTATTTTTTATATGCTTTTTTATTTTTTTTATTATTTTTAGTTTTTTAATATTAAATGTTTTAGTTTTTTAAAATAATTATATAGCAAGTAAATTAAACATTTAATATAAGCATATATTATATATATTAAAAAAAAGAATTTTTTAAACGCGTTTTTTTATATGTTTAATAAAGTAATAATTTTAAATAATATATAAAAAAGGTTTAAAAAAGCAAGATTACTATTATATAACTTAAAATATATTATTAATTAATTAGATTATTATTTAATTATTTTTTAAGTCGAGCTTTTATTATTTTAATTATTTAATTATTATATTATTTTAAATAACTTTATAAAAGCAAATTTATTATTTTAATATATTAAAAAAAGAATTATATAATATTAAAATAGCTTTTTTATATTTATTATTTAAAAGCTAGGCTAAATAATATATAATATAATTAATATTATATATTATTTTATATTATTAAAAAAAAAGGTTATAACTTTTTAAAAAGTAAATTATTAGCTTAGCTATTATTATTATATAAAAAAAACTCGATTATAAAATAAAAGGTTTTTTATTATAAAAAAAGTAAAAGATTTATAGGCTGCAAGAGATTTTTATACGTAAAAAAATAAAAAAAACTATTAAAATAATTATTATATAAAAAAAAAAAAAACCTGCGCAAAACGTTATAAAATCTATAGCAAATCTAGTTATAATGCTTAAACTTATTAAAATAATATAAAAACGTTTAATAAATTAAATTTTAAATAATAAATAATAATTATATAAATAGTTGTTAAATTATTATTAAATATATATATAAAGGTTTTAAAAAATAGTTTATTTAATTAAGTGGTTTATTTATATAAAAAATATATTATATATAGTTATATTTTTATTTTTATTTTTTAGCATGTTTTTATTATTTATTACTACTTGTTTTTAAATAGCTTAAGATATTAGCAATAAATATAATAATTTTAAGGTTTTATTTTTTAATATTTTATTTTTTTTATAGTTATAGCAATTGCAAATATAATATTATATATTTTATTAAAAATGCAGCTAATAAAATTCTTGCTTAAAAGCTTTAATTATTTTATTTTGCTTTAAATAAGCAATAAATTTAAAAATATATGCTTTTTTAATTAAAGCTATATATAAAAAAATCTTATTATTTATTAATTTTTTAAGAACTTATAATTAGCTTTTAAATAAGCTTAAGCTTTGCTGCTAATTTTTAGCTTATATTAGTTTAACTAGATTTATTTTTTAAAAAATTAATGCTTTAGTTTTTATAGCAGTAATAAAACTTTTTAGCTTTTTTAAAAATATTATAGTTATTATTTTTTTTTTTGCTTTTTAAGCTTATATTATAAATAACTTAGTAGTTTTTTTTAATAAGGCGTTTATTATTATATTATTTTTTTTTAAGCGGTATTAAAAAATAATATTAAAGTTTAATAAAAAGTTAGCTTATTAAACTTATTAAATAAATAATATTTTTTTGCTTAAAAAATAAAGCAAAGTTTAATAATTAATTATTATAAAAAACTTTACGCTTAATAGCTTAAAATAATAATATTTAAACATTTAAACTATAGCTAGTAGTTTACGGTTTTATATAAAATATGCTTTTTTTGCAGATATTATAATTTTAAAAAAATATTTTATAAGCTTTTATAACTTATTATTTTGCTGCTATTATATAGCGCTTTTTATAGCATTATAAAAAATGTTTATTTTTATTTTAATAAATTGCCTAGGCTTAAAAAAGGCTAAAACTAAAAGTATATTATAGCAAATAAATATAATATTATTTAAATTAAAAATAAAAATGATATAATTTTTTAAATATTTATTTTGCTATTAATAGTTAATATAAAAATATTATTTAATATTTTTTAGCTTTAAAACTAAAAAAACTAATGCTGCGTTAAGCTTTATATAAAGCTTAATAAAGTTTTAAGCTATTAGCTAATTTATTATTTTTTTTTTTAGCAAAAAGTATTAAACTAGCGTATAATATATTAATAGTCTAGTCGTAAGCGTCTTGCTTATATTGTTAGCTTTTTTTATTTCGGCTATATTTTTATATTTAAAGCATGCTGCTATTTAATATTTTAGCTTTTTACAACTAAAGTAAATATTATTATTTTAATATATTTGCTTTTATTTATTATTAAGTTTTTTTATATCTTTTAAAAATATTAAAAGTATAGTTTTTTTAAAAAAGATAGCTTTGCGAAAACTTTACAAAGATCTTATAAGTTATTTGCTTTAGCTATATTATTTTTTTAACTGCGTTAAAAAATATACTAGTTATTATATACCGCTTTTGCTATTTTATTATAAAATTATTTATAGAAAAAGTTAAAGTTAATACTAGCTTTAAAAATCTTGTTATTTAAATTAATATTTAAATATTTTTACAAGATTTAAAACTATTTTAATTTAGTTATTTTAGCTTTTTAAGCCAAGCTATTAAATTAAAAAATAAATTAATAAATATTAGCGTTAGTTTTTAGTTTAAACTAGTATTTTTTTAAAGCTTTATAAATAATAAAAGCTTAATTAAGTTTATAATAAACTGTTTTTAAAGCTTAAATTATTTTAACAACACTTAAAAATAAATATTTTATAAACTAATATTATATTTTAATAAATTATTTAGCGTTATTTTTTAATTAAAATATAATATATTATATATAGCTTTTTTTAAAATAAAAAGTTGTTAAATTTTTATTAAGTTTATTAGCTAGTTTATAAAGCTAGTTATTAAATAATATTTTATTATTATTAAACTTGCTAAAATATTCTTTTTATATTTTAGCTTTATTTTTATAAAAAAAATTTTAAATATTAATAAGCAGCGCTATTAAAATAAAAATAAGCTATATAATGCGTCGGAATAAAAGAACACCTAATAAAAATAATTAAAAAAGTCTTACCGAGAATATTATTACGTTAAAAAGGCAAAGCTAACTAATAAAAAACAACTAAAACAATAATAACAAAAATAACAACAAAAATAACTAGTAAAGCTTATATAGCTAAAATAACTATATAAAAGGCTAAATTAACTATATATAACTAAAGGTATATTAAGGTCTATATAGTATATAAAATAAAGTAAGTAAATAGGTTAGCCTGCGGCTAATAGCTTCTTATATAGCTAGTATAACAGGTGCGCACAGGCTATAATAGCCTAGGTCAACTACTGCGCAAGTGCCTAATACCTGCAGAGACCGCCAGCCCTGTTATATTTTTTTCTCTTAGTTAAAGTTATCTTTTTAAAATAACCTCTTAACTTTAAAAACAACAAAAGCTGGAACAACAACCTAACTTAAACACTTATACCTATAAACCTTAACGGTTTAAAAAAAAAAAGCCTGCTTTTTACTTATTAAGCCAACAAATCCTTAATTAGCTAACTTTTTGCACGCGCGCAGCTATATAACGCTTAACTTCCTTTAGTTTTTTAACCACTTAACTACTTAACTTTAAACTTCCCTTTATTATAAAGCTTCCCTTAGTCCTTAAGCTTTTTTTAATCTTAAATAGCTTATAACCTACTTGCTTATAACCTGCTGCCTATTAATATTTTCTTATATAAAACAAATAGCATTTTATTTAATTACTAATATTTTTTAGTCTTTAATTTTCTTATAGTTTTTGCTAGCTTATATAAGCTTAGCTTAAACTATTTCTTTAGTTTTCTTAAAAGCTTTACCACTTTAAATGCTTTTTTTTCTTTAAAGTTATATTTTAGCTCTTGCTATTTCTAGATTTTTATAATATCTGCTAGCTTGCGTAAGCTTGGCCTAAACTTTCTTTAGCTTTCTTAAAAGCCTTGCCACCTTAAATATCTCTTTTTTTTTAAGGTTACACCTTAGCCCTCGCTACCTGTTTTTTTAAATATATATTAATTAATATTAAATGCTGTCTCTTTTATTCTCTAGTATTTAATTGTTAATAATCTTTTTAGTTATTTAGCTAGGTAATAATAAATAGTTTAAATAGCTATATAGCTAAAAGCATAGCTATATATTAATTTATATAACAGGCTGCTTAAACGCGTACATATATAATAAGGCTAATCAATATAAATAAAAGGCTAACAAGCCTTAACAGTAGCTAATTAAGTAGCTAAACATATAGCTATAACAAATAGCTACAATATAAATAAATAAATGCTATACAAGCATATCTTTATATAAAATAATATAAAAAGCTGCTTGTACAGCTATAAAAGCATACGTAACTAACTAATTAATAAGCTATAATAACTAAATAACTTAAATAACTAAATAGCTATATAAGCAGGTATATATATAAAACAATATAAAAAGCTGCTCGTATAACTAAAAGCATAAATAACCAGCTAATTAATAGTAAATAAAAGTATTTAGCCTGCAATAAAAGCTATATATAGCCCTAGCAAAAATATAGCTACATGGCTACATAGCTAAATACTTAAATACTAAACAAAAGGCTAGTCATAGCTACCTCTATAACATAAATATATAAACAAGGTCACATATAAAATAATATAAACAATAGCTTATACAGCTATTTTAACATAAATAGCTAACTAATTAACAAAGTAGCTAGCTATATAACATATATTTAACCTAAATAGCCTAAACAAAGGTATAGCTATTTAGTTAACTAAACTAATAACTAATTAACTAATTAAATAACTTAAGCTATCTTAAAGCTATAAGTACACAAGCAAGATTACATATTAAAATATATAAGGACTTGTTTATAAAAGTATAACCAGCTAACATAGCTAGCCTAAATTAAAAGCAATAAATAAAAGCTAAAAAACTATAACTGTCCTAGCTAAAGCAAAGTTATATATAATTTTATATAAGCAATAGCTTATATAACAACTAACATAAAAACATTTAGCTAATCAACGCAAAATAAGTAACCAATAATAAATAACTAATAGCGTAAGCAAAATCTATCGCAATACTCTTATATAAGCGCAGCTATATATAAAATCGCATATAAAGCTGCTCTTATAAAAATAGCGCAATAATAAACTAATTAACAACGCAAATAGCTTAAAAACAGCAGTATTAGCAGTAGCAAAAATAAACGCGTACAGCTAACTAACTAGCTAGCTTAACTAGCTTAAACAAAAACTTAAACAAAAGTTTAAACAAAAGCTTCTTTTTAACTATATATTTTTAAACTATATCGTATATAAAACTATATATAAAGCAGCTAACTATTATATAAGCAATAAAATTTAACTAATTAACAAAGTTTAAAGCTAAATATAATAATAACAAAGATAACGCAGCAGTATTTTTAAATAAGTAATAGCTAGCCTTAATTAAAGGTTTTTTTAAAGCTATATACTTATAAGCTAACTCGTATATAACTAATATAAAAGATAGCTAGCAAATATATATATATAAAAAACCATTTAATTAATAAAAATAAAAGCTAACGAAAGCATAAAACTTAAAATAAGCTATCTTAGCAAATAAAAACAAATTAAACAGCTTTTTAAAAAGCTATACATATAAAAGCAAGGTTATATATTAAATTATATAAGGACTAGCTCCTAAATATTATAACTAACAACATAAATAACTAAAAACAACAAAAATAACAAATAATTAGCGCGTATACGCTAGGCAAATAAGCGTATAAGCATAACTATATATAAAATTATATAAAAGACTACTTATATAACTATCCTAGCAAAAATAACGTGCTAATCAACGTAAATAGCTAAAAATAACAGCAAATATAAAAATAAATGCAAAAGCAAATACAAAAGCTATAGCCTAGCCAATTAGTTAACTAATTAATATAACTTAACTTAACTTAATTAACTGCAGGCTATTTAGCTAAAAACATATACGCATACTAAATTATATAACAACTAGCTCTCGCAGTAACTTAAAGCAAGTATAATAGTTTAATTAACGCGTATTAGCTATAATAAAAGCTATAGCAAAAGCTAAAAGCTATATAAGCTATAAATAACTAACTAGCTATAATATATAGCTAATTAACTAGCTAAATAACTAAAGCTAACTTATAGCCTTTTTATAGCTAAAAGTATAACTATATAATAATTTATATAAAAATATGCTCCTAAAAGCATTCTAAAGGCATTTAAGCATATGTCGCGGTTTAAACTAAAAATATTCGCGTATAAGCTATTTTTAAAAATATCTTATAGGTCTAGAACAATGCTAAACACATTTATATAGTTATTTATAGCATAAGGCGTCGCAATAAGTCTCCAAGCTTTAGTCGCACTTTAAAAAGTAATAAGCATTAAATATTTCAAGTCTTACCAAAAGACACCATTGCGTTAAAATAAAAGAACACTTAATAAAAACAACTAAAAAAGTCTTACTAAAGACACTATTACGTCGGGAAAGTAAAGCTAACTAATAAAAAACAACTAAAACAACAACAACAAAAATAACAACAAAAACAACTAGTAAAGCTTATATAGCTAAAATAACTATATAAAAGGCTAAATTAACTATATATAACTAAAGGTGTATTAAGGTCTATATAGTATATAAAATAAAGTAGGTAAATAGGTTAGCCTGCAGCTAACAGCCCCTTATATAGCCAGTATAACAGGTGCGCACAGGCCGCAATAGCCTAGGTCAACTACTGCGCAGGTGCCTAGCACCTGCAAAGACCGCCAGCCCTATTATAATAGCTATGCTAAAAAGTTAAAAATCTAGTGCTTTTAAAAATACTTTTAGTAATAATTTTGCGTTAATTATAAATATTATAATTATTATTAGCTAACTAAGCTTATAGTTATTAAACTAACGTTTATAATATAGCTAATTTTTTTATTATAATTATTATAAGTTTAAGTTTTATTATATTATTAGTTTAATTATTATTAAGTTTAAATAATTTTTAATTAACGTTATTTTTTTAAAAGGTTTTATATTTTTAATTAAGGTTAAAATTAAAGTTAAAATTAAAGTTATAGTTTTAGTTTTATTTTTAATTATAATTATAAGATTATTTAAGTTTAAGTTTTTTTATTAAAATTTATAAGTTATTAAATTATTAAATTTATATAAATTATTATAAGCTGCTTAGCTTAGCAGTAGCAGGTTATAATTATAATAATATAAGTTTATTTATAAGTTATTAATTAAAAATAATATAAAAATATATTAAAAAATATATATTTATAAAATACTTGTTAATAATAATAAGTTATATAAAGTTTATATTTTATTAACGCTTAATAATAATATTTTTTTATTTTTTGCGCATTTATAAAAAAAAGTTAAAAAGTTAATTTTTTTAGTTTATACTTAGATTATTAACGCTGCTTTATATTTTAGCAAGCTTTAATATTTTTTAAAAACATTATTTTTACTTTACTTTTACTTAGCTAAAGCTAAATAGCTACGCCTTAGTTTAATATGCTTTTATTAGTTTTTTTATTTTTTTTAAAAAGCTTTTTTTAGCTTATATTTTTTTAATTATTTTTTTTATTAGCAGTCTACTTTTTTATTTTAGTTTTTTTTTTTAAAATATTTGCTGTTTTTTAAAAGCTTGCCTTTAGTTTATGTTTTATTTTTTTTTTTTAGCTGTATATAATAGCGCTATTATTTTATTTATAGCTTAATTAATAACTTTTTTACAAGCTATATTATATATTTTATTTTTGCTAGCTATAGTTTTGCTGCTAAAATATAAATTAATTAGCAAGACTTTTATTTTAGTTTTTAAATGCTTTATTAAAATAGCTTTAAAAGCTTTTATTATTTTTTTTAAGCATTAGTTTTAAGTTGCTTTAAAAGCGCTAGCTATTTTCTGCGCTTTATTTTTTTTAAATAGCTTATATTAAGTTATAGCTTTATAAACTAAAATACTTTTAACTATAGCTATATAAACTTGCTTTATTTTAGCTATGCTATTATTTTAAGTAAAATTTTATAATTTAGTTATTATATATAATTAAATGCTTAGTTTTTTTTTAAGCTTAATTAAATATTTTTTTTATTTTATATTTTTATAAAACTAAACTTTTAAAAACTTTACGTTATTTATTAAATAAACTATAGCACTTAATAAATAAACTATTTAAATAAAAGCTATTTTACTACTAAAAAAATATATTAGCTTATTTTTTTATAACGTAAACTTTATATTATATTTTATAACTTAGCTTTTATAAATTTTTTATGCTGCTTTTAATATTTTATAGTTTTATTTTATTTTTAAGTTAGCTGTTAATAAATTAATATTATTAATAAAACTAGCTATTATTAGCTTTAAATATACTACTAGATTTTTATATAATATTAAAATATATAAAAAAAAAAATAAAAGCAATAATAATAACTTTTATAATATTTTTGCTTTTAGCGCAATAAACTATAATATTGCTTTATTAAAGTAAAGTTATATTATTTTATTAAATATAAATAAATAAACTTAAAAAATAACCTAAAAAAAATAGCTTTTTTATTATAAAATATATACTAGCTTTTTTTTATTAATAATATTAAAAGCTTTTGCAATATTTAATTATAGCAGTATAATAATGCTTTTTTTTATTAATAGCTATTTTAGCAGCTTTTATTATTAGCTTAATTGCTGCGTTAATCGATTTATTTTTTTTGTTGCTTATTTAACCGCTAAATAAAAAACCTTTATTTTTAGTTATTTTTGCTATATAACAGCAGAGCTTTTTTTTTAAAACCTTTTTAATTATATATATAAATATAATTAATTTTTAGCTTTTAATAGTTTTTTTAATTTTTTTAAACTTATTTAGCTTAAAAATAATAATTATTTTAGCCTGCTAAAACTTTACTAGGTAATATTTTAATATAAAGCTAGCTATATATAATATAGCTAACTTTTTAGTTAAAGCTAATTTATATGCTTTTAAAAAACTATTAAATAAAAAGTTTTTGCTAAATATTTTTTAAAAAGCTAAAAATTAAATTAGCGATATTATATTTTTTGTTTTTAGTTAATATATTTATTTTAAAGCGCTAGTAGCTATTATATATTAAGTTTTTAGCTAAAATATTAGTTAAGTTTATAAGCAGTGCTAAAAAAAAGCGTTTTGCTAATAAAATAGTTTTTTTTTAAAAATATTAACAACCGCAGGTCTTTTTTTTAATTTGCTTAGTAATAAAATTGCTGTAATTTTTAAAGCTGGTTTATATGCTAACTTAGCTTATTTAGCTAAGCTTTATAATAATTTTAAATTTTTAAATACTTTTATTAAAGCTTTTTTTTAGTTTTGCTTTTAAGTTTTAGCTATTTTTTAGCAAAAGTTTATTTTTTTTTTTTAAGCTTTAATTAAGCTATAATAGTTTTTTTATTTTTAAATTTTTTATATAACCTTTTAGCTTGCTTTTTTATTATTATAACCTTTAATAACTATTAAATAAATATTTAATAGCTTTTTTTTAGCGTTTTTTTAAGCGTTGTTTTATTTATTATTTTTATTAGCTGCTTAATTAATAAATTAAAAGCTGCGTTTAGTTTATTAATTGTTCGCAAAATATTTATTTTAATAATAATTACTATTGCTTTTGCCGCTGCTTTTTTTTTATCGATTTTTAGCTAGTTTTATTTTTTTATTTTGCAAATATATTTTTTTAAGCTTAATTCCAACTTTATTATTATTTAAATAGCTTTATAGTTAAATTTTAATTATTTTAAATCGCTTTAATATATTATAGCTAAATTATTAGTTATTTATATTAGGTTTATTATTAAGTTTTTTTAGCTTTAATAAACTTTAGTTATTTTTTTAAAAAAAATATTTAATATTAAGTCTTATATTATTATAAATTTTAAAAACTTATCTACGCTTTTATTTTAGCAACTATTTAAGTTTTATAATAAATAATATAAATTAAAGTCTTTTATTATTATATACTTTTTTATTAGTTTGCTTTTATTTTTAATAATTTAAAATAAGCTATATTATTTTAATTTATTTTAATTAAGCAAGTAAATTAATTATATAATTACTGCTAGATCTTTTTTGCTTATTATTACGTAAGCTTAGTCTTTTTTAAAATTTTGTTTTAAAGCCTTTGCTATAATTTTTTTGTTTATATATAATATAGCTTTTTTAGCCAATTATATTAAACAATACTTATAAGTTTTTAAATAATAAATATTATTATATTTATTAATTAAAAGTTTTTATATTGCTAAATAATTAAAATTATTATTTTATAATATTTTTATTATATTATTTTTTAATTTTATAATATTTTAAAATATAATATTATAAATTATTATATAAATAAAAAAATATTTTTGCTTGCGCTATTAGTCTGCTGCTTTTTCGCTAAAAATTTTATACTGTTAAGCTTTATAAAAACTAAAGCTAAAAATATTAATATTTTACTATTTAAAACTATTTTATTAATAGCCGCTAATTTTTTTATATTTTAAAAGCTTTTAAGTTATAATATATATATAGCTTTTACTTTTTTTTTTTATTTTGCTTTTTTTTTATATAGCTTATTTTATATTATATAGTTATTATTATAGTTTATATATTTTTTTTTAGCTCTTGTTTTTTTTATAAAATATTTTTTTTTATTTTTTTAATATTTAAAAATAATATAATATTTATATTTAACGTTTTTTAAATAAAATTTTATAATATATTTAAACTTATAGCAGTTATAATATTATATAATTTTTAGCTTTTTTATAAAAAGTTTATAATTAAACAGCTATATTTTTTATATTAAGCTATTATTATAAATAATTTTAGCTGCTGCTAAATTATTTAAATATATTATAATAAAAATAAACTTTGCTTTTATATTTTTTAATATTATTTTTTTATATTGCATAATTTTTAAATGCTTATTATATAGCAGCTATAATAATATTTTATTAAAGTATATTTTTTAAATCTGCTTTATAAATATTTTTTTAATTATTACTGCAACTTTTTTGCTTTATATTTTTATATTTTTTTCGAAAGCTTTAATAATTTATTTTTTATTGCTAGCTTTTTTAAGTATTATATTTTTAAATATAACTATTATATTATTACTTTATAACTTTTTAGCCGCTATTATATTATTTTTAGCTAAAGCTATATTTATAACTTTAATAATATTTACTAGCGTTTTTTTTTTTAAGTTATTTAATTAATTATTTATTTTAACTAAAATCTTTTTATTATTTTTTGCAGGCCTAGCTTTATTAATATAATTTAACTATATAGCTGTTATTATTTACGCTTAGCTTTTAATTAAATTTATTATTATTAAAATAAGCGCTTATTTAAAAACTTTTTATAAAGCTTTGTTTAAATTATAGCATATAAATAATCGGTTTTTTTTATTATTTTTTATTACTTTAGTTGTTTATTTTTTATTAGTTAATTTTATAGTAATTACCGCGCGTTTTTTTTTGATTTATTTTGCGTAAATATTTTAAATTATATATAATAGCTGCGTTTTTTTTGCGTTTTTTTAAAAAAAAAGTCTTTTTTTTATTTTGTTATTTAATATTAGCTATAATATAAGTTTTAGCATTTTATTTACAGTATTTTCTAAACCTGCAAGTTTTTTAACGCTGCGTTTTTTATAAAAACGCTGCTAAATTATAGTTATATTACTAATAGGTCGCAGTTGCGCGTTTATTACATTTTTAATAAATAGGTCGTTTATTACTATTAATAAAATTTTAGTGTTGCTTGCTATTTATAATATAAATATAACTTTTTTATTAAGTATAGTTTTTTTTTTTAAATTTAATAATTATAATTATTTAAAGCTATTTTATAAACTTATAAAATTATAAATAAATTTTTTAAAAAATTTTTTTAAAAATTAATATAAATAATTATAATAAATAATATTTATAAATTACTTTTAAAAGTTAGTTTTTAAGACTATAATAATTAGTTAATATATAATTATAAAAGTTTTAAAAATAAAATATAATAGTTGCTAATAGCTAAAGCTTAGCTTTTAAACTAAATTTTTTACTAATATAAGCTAAATTTAAACTAATAATTTTTTAATACATATAAAAAAAATATATATATATTTAAAAATAGCTAAATATATAACTATTATATTATTATACTATATATATTTTATTTTTATATATTTTATAGTATTATAATATTATTATTTTAGATTTTATAAAACTTTTATAATAAAATAAAAGCTTTAAATAGCATAAATATAGTTTTTTTTTATTAATCTTTTTTATATATAAGCTTAAATTAATTAATAAATTTAATTTAGTTAGCTTATTAAAAGTTAATATATATTAAAAAATAAAAAAAAAAAAATATATAGTTAGTTTATTAATTATTATATATTTAATATATATATAAAAATATTTTTATAATTATTTTACTTTGCTAAAAAAATATATTATATAATACTTTATATAAGCAAAACAAATTAAATAAAGCTTTTATAACTAACTTTAATTAACTTAAGCTTTAATTTTAATATATTTAATTAACTTAGCTAGTTTTTATATTTAATTTAGCTTAATTATTTACTAAATATATAAGTTAAATAATTTTAAAAGCTATTTTAATTTTAAATAAGCTTTTATAATAATAAATAAGCAGTTTAAAGTTTAAAAAACCTTTTATTAATTATTTTTAAACTGCTTTATTATTAGTTAATTTTTTAGCATTAGCAAATATATATAAAAAAGTATTATTTATCTGCAAGTAATAATATATTATATTTTAAGAAAATATTTAATAATAGCTATATAAAAATATTATAGCTAGCGCGCTAAAGCTAATAATTAAAAACTATTAATATCTTTTAAATATTATTAACCTTTAATAAAAATATTAATAAAAGGTAGTAAATAATAATAATAGCAGTAGTAATTATTATAATAAATATTTATATTAAAATAATACCTTTAATAGTTAGCTGTAAATATTGCTGGTTTATATAGCGTTTATTAAAAAAATAATAATAAATTAAGCTTGCTGCATATAAAAACAATATAAAAAATTAAAATAAATAAAAATTAAATATATATAAAGCTTATAATATATTAATTTTAAAAATATTATTTTTTTTATAAATATTATTAAATATATAATAGTAAAGGCGCAAAAAAGCGTTAACTATAATATAAATAATAAAAATATTATAAACTAAAATAAGTGCAGCAAAAAAAACATCGACTTATTAATTTATTTAAAGGCTATATTTTAATAAAGTAAATAAAAACGCAAAAAAAGTATATATATATAAAGCTTAAAATGTGTTTTAAAAATATAAGCTTTTTAATAAAAATTATAAAGCATATAATATTATAGCTAAAAAAAAACTAAAACTATTAAAAAAGTTAGCTAATATATAAACAAGTTTTTAAATAATAAAATAACTATAAATATTTATTTATTTATTAAACTTAGCAAAAGATAATAAATTAGTTAAAAAATAAATAGTTAAAAAGCTAAAAATATATTAACTATAAATATTATATTTTTATAGCTAAAACTATAATATAGCGGTAGTTTAAATAAAATGCAGATATAAGTAATATTAAAAGACCTAAAGGTAAAAAGGTTAAAAAGTTAAAGCTGTTTGTTTTTTGCGGCCGTAAAACCTAGTTAAAAACGTTAGCGCTGAGCTAAAAGTAATATTAATTAAAAGGTTAAACCGCGTTAAATATAAATTTAATAAAAAAAAAAGTAAAAAAAAAAAGCGCGCAAGGCTATAAATAGGTTAAATTAAAGCGTTAAAAGTGGCTAGTAAAATTAGTTAATTTTAAGTATAAAAATAAGCAAAAGCTAAAGGTAAAAAGGAGGTAAAGGTTTATAATAAGCTATAAGTAAAGTTAAAACCTTTTATTAATATAGCTTTAACCTTTTTTTATCGAAAAACGTTTATAAAAAATTAAAAAAAAAATATAATAAATTATTTAAATTATTTATAAGTAATTAGCTTAAATAATAATTGTTTATTTAGTTTAATAAATAATTTAAATATTTTTTATTTTTTGTTTTTTTTTAATTAGTTAAATTATTTACTAGTTAAATTAAATATTAATTACTTTGCTTATATAAAGCGCTAAATATATTAATAATATTAATATTAATTATTAATCTTTTTGCTTGTTTTAATAGTAAATATTAGCTTATATATTATATTTTATATATGCTAAATATTTAGCTAGTTAAGTCGAATAGCTAAATAAAAATCTTTAAAAGTATTAATATAGCTGCTAAAAAGCTAGCTTTTTATATTTTTAAAGTAAAAGTTTTATTAAATAAAAACTATTTTTTTAAATATAAATTATTATATGCAATAGTTAAAAAAATTTAATATAGTTAGCAAAATTATATTATAAAAATATAAATAAGCTTTATAGTTTAATATTTTATAATATATTTTTTTTAACTAATTTTAACTTTATAATACTAGTATATATAAGCTAAAAAAATAATAGCGCTTTATTTAACTTAAATATAAAATATTTTAATATTATTAACTTTTTTTTTATTAAGTTTATTTATATTTATATTAACTAATATTTATAATTTATTACGCTTGATTTAGTTAAATAACTTAATAGTATTATTAATATATTATAAATATAGCTGTAGCAAGGTTTTATTATGCTAGCTTATTTTTATTGCTAATTTATTTTTTACTAGTGTTTATAATAACTTTTTAAACCGGCGTAAAGTTTTAAAGCTTATTAATTAATATTTTACGCTGCTTAATAAACTTAAGATTAATTAAAGCTTAAAAGAAATATTAAAATAAAAAATTATATATTAAAGGCTGTTTTATTTTAAACTATATTAATAAATATTTTAGCTTAAAAATTTATTAACTTAAAAAACTTTTTATTAAACTTAAATTAGTTTACTTTAAGCATTAAAGCTAAAATGTTATATAAACTGGCTTTTTTTTAAGTTTTAAGATTATAATATTAGTAAAATAATAATATAAAAGCATTTAACTTAAAAAATTAAAAACTAGATATTATATTAAAAAACTAAGCTAAATAATAAGTTAAAATTAAAAAACGCTATAAAAATAAAGCTTAAAAATAAAAAAATATAAATAAAATATATTTTTTATAAAAATAATAAAAATAAAAAAGGTATTAAAGTTAATATTTAATAATATATTTTTTTTAATTAATTCTAGCTTTATAATACTAGTATATATAAGCTAAAAAAATAGCAGCGCTTTGTTTAACCTAAATATAAAAATATTTTAATATTATTAACCTTTTTTTTGTTAGGCTTGTTTATATTTATATCGACTAATATTTATAACTTATTACGCTTGATCTGTTAAATAATAAAATATTATATCTTGCGCTACGCGGCTATTAAGCTGCGCTTTCTTTTCGAGTATTTTAAAGCTTTAATATATTAAAAAAAAATTAAAAATTTTATATCGATTAGCTTTAATAATATCTTTTTAAACTAGTTTAAAGTTTTTTAATAATAAATATAAATTAGTTTGCTTAATATATTAATAAAATATAATATTTATAACTTTTAAAATATTATTTTATTTATTAAATATAATAATTTTATATATAGCTATTTTATTTATAATTTTTTAGCAAATTATAAAAAAAAAAAATATAAAAAAAAAAAAAAACTAAAAAAAAATAATAACTTATTGCTAGACTTAAACCGGCAGCTTACTATTAAATTAACAAAATATATTTTTATTATATTAAATAAGTTTATTTTTTTATTAAGCCTAGCTTATAAAACTAAGTTATAAAATAATTAATATATATATAAAATAAATAAAAGTCGCTATAAAAAGCTAATTTATATTTAATAAATAATTATTATTAACTTTAAGCTATAATTTAATATATAGCGAAATAAATTTATTTTATGCTTTTAAATAATATTAAAAATATTGTACGCTAGCTTGTTTTAAATAAGTTTAAAAGCTATGCTTACGCTAGCTATATAAAAATATTGCTAGCTTTAATAAATTATTATTTTTTGCTACTATTATTACTAGTTTATTGCCTATTAATTTGCTGCAGATAATATTTTATTAAGATTTTATATTTTGCGTTTAAATTTACCTGTTAAAGTTATTTATTTTAAAATAAATAAAATAGCTTATATAGTTATATAGTAAATAAATAAAAAAAGCTAGTAGCTATAAAATATATTTATTAATATAGCTTTTATTTTTTTTAACTAGTAATTAAAAAAAATAGCTTATATATATAGGCTTAACTTTATAAGTATATATTAAAGTATTATTTATTTATTTAATATTGTTAACAAAAAAAAATAAATATATTAAAATATAACTTTAGCGCTTATAAAAAGTAAAACTAAATAATAAACTAATGCTAGTTTAGCTTGTTTTAATAACTATTATTGCTAGTGTTTATTTTAGTTAAGTTATTATTTTTTATTAGGTCGCTATTTAAATTACTGCTTTAATTAAGTATATATTGTTTTAATATATTTTATTAAAACATTAACTATATATTTAAACCTTTTTGCTATATAAAATAAAAAAAAACTAAAGTATTTTTTTAATTTATAACTTAGTTAAATAAGTTAGCAGCTAAAACTAAATAGTTAAGCGTTATATTAAATATATTAGGTTATATAAATAGGTTAATAGCTAGCAGTAATATATTAGCGCTTTATAAAAAAACGTTAAAATATAAAAAGCAAAAAATATAAAACAGCATAAATTGCTTTATAAGTATAAGTAGCAGCTATTTAAAAAATATTTTTAAACGCTTTTAAATATTATTATTTTTTAAATAATATAATAAAATAGTATAGCTAAAATAAAGCGCGTTATATTATAGCAATTTTTATTTTTAAGCGTAAAAATAAATATAAGCACAAGCTTATATAACGCTAGCTTAAAACTATTATAAAAAAAAAAACTATAAATATATAGCTATAGTAAATAATAGCGCTTTATACAGCAGATCAGCAATTATATAGTATAAAAAATTTAAGTTTTTAATATTATTTTATAATAAGCTTAAGCAATAATATTTAAAGCAAAAAAACTTAAAGCGCTTATTAGTTAAATATTTTAATATTTATATATATAAAAACTTAGTTTGCTTAAAGCAGAAAATAATAAAAATATAAAATTTTATATAAGCGTAATAATAATTAAATTAATTGTTTATAGCAAAATAAAAAGGTTTTTATTTATTTTTAAATATAGTAGCTTAAGCTGCTTTAAAGTTTAAATATTAGCATATAAAACTTTTAGTAAACTAAAAAGCTATATTATTTATAATATTTAATATTAATTATATATATATAAACTAGTTTTAATATTTATTTTTATTATAGTTGCAAATATTAGCGCTTTTTTTTAATTTATGCTATTATGTTATAATAAAAAAAAAAAATATTAACTTTTTAAATAATAGCAAGCGCTAAGCTAAAAACGCGTTAATTTTTATTTTGTTTAAGGCAGTAAAAACATAAAAAAATAAATAATATAAATTAAAAAAAATAAAAAGCTAAATATAGCTGCTAATATAATTTAGCTTGCTTTAATATAATATATATAATAAATCTGCTATTAATAGTTTAACTTTTTTAATATAGCTTTTATAAGCTTTTAAAAAGTTAAAGTTATATATATATATAATAAACTATAATATTAGCTTAAATATTTTATTTTGCAGCAGCTGCATATTATAATAGCTAGCAAAAATTTAGCTTAAAGTAAATATATAAGCTAGATTATTTTATTAAATTATTTTAAATAGTATATTAGTTTTAATTATATTTTATATTATTTTAAGCTTATATATTTTAGCGTTTAAGTTTATAATAAAAAATATTAAATAAAGCTGCTAATAAGCTAGTTTAATAAAGTATAAAATATATTATTTAAATAAAATATTAAGCAGCTAAATTATGCTATATTTTTATATTATATTTTATATGCTTAGCTTTTAATATTATTGTTTAGCTTTATTAAGCGTGCAGCGCTTTTATATAGCTTTTTATAGCTAAAATATTTAAAATAATATAATGCTGTTATAAGTTAAGCAAAAAAATAAAAGCAGCAGCTTGTTTATATATAAATATTTAGCGCGCTAAAAGGTATAAAACTATTTAAATAATATATTAAAGTTTAATAAAATAAAAATAGTTAATTTTTTAATTAACTTAATTAATTAAGCAGCATAAGTTAATATAAGTTTATTAAACTGTTTAGTTAAAATTAAAAAAAAAAAATTATATATAATAAAATTAAGCAAAAAAAACAAGCAAAAAATATAATTAAAAATAAAATTGCAAAAATTTATAGCAGTTATAAAATATAATTAAAAAATCTAAACCTTGCAGCAGATTTTATAATATATTAATATAAAATTATATAGTAAAATAAATAATATATTATATAAATAGTTTTTATAAGCTTAAAAAGCGTAAAGCAGTAAATTAATTTTAAATAAAAACGCTTTATAAATTAAACTGTTTGCTGCGCTTAAATAATATTATTTTATTAAATTAAGCTTAAGCGCTAATATATTAAATTAAAGCAAATTAAAAAGCTTTAAAGTTTTATTAAGTGTTTATATATGCTATTTATAAATATTATATATTTTAATTTAGTATAAAATAAACATGTTAATATAAAAGCTTATATATTTTTTAATAAGCTTAAAAAACTTAATATTTTATAATAAATATTATAAATAGTAATATAGCGTAAATTTTTAAAAAGCGCTATTTATGCTATAAGCTATTTAAATAAAATATTTTAATTTATATATTAGCATAAATAAAAGTATTATATTATTAATCTAGCCGGCAGGCTTAATAATATAAAAAATATTGCAAAATATAAAGTTAATTTAAGTTGCGTTAAAATAAAGCTAATATAAGTTAGCTGCTGCTAAATATTAATAATAAAATATATGCAAGGCTTTTTTTATTAAGTTATATATAATTAAGTTTTTAATATTATATTTTTATAAAAGCAGTATAAAATTAATAAAATAATTTAAAAAATATTAGTTATAAAATATTTAAAAATAGTTTTAAAATATATTAATATATTCGCATAGAAAATAATATTATAAATAGTTATATTAATAAAAAAAATAAGCTTAAAACTAAGTTTATATTATATTTATTTTTGTTTTAGCTTAAATAAAGCTTATAAAATATTAAATAAAAATAATAAATAAGCAAGCTTAATAAAAAGCTAAAAATATATAATTATTTATAAACTATTTTTATTTTTTAAATAGTAAATATAATATTTAATATTTTTAAATAATAAAAGCTTTAAAAAAAACTAAATAAATTATATTATTTTAATTAAATTTAAATAAGCTAAGCTAAATATTTTAAGTTTTATAAAATATAACGTTGCTAAAAATGCAATATATATTTTATAAAATAAAAGTTATAAATATAAATAAATAAAACAGTAAAAAAAGCTAAAAAAAAAAAGCTGCTAAAAAATAAAGCTATATTATATAGCTATTAATATTATATTATTATATAATAAAGATATTGTTTTAATAAGCGCAATAAATATTTTTTATTAATTAATAAAAAAGTGCTAGCTTTTTTAATATTAAAAAAATATATTAATAAAGTATAAAATATATTTTTAAATATATATAAAATAATAATATATTTATTAAATCTGCTTTTATTATAATATTAATATATTTTATTAAATAGCTTTATATAATATAGTTAGCTATTTTTTAAAATAATAAGCTAGCAGAAAATATATTTTTATTTATTTATATAATATTTTATATTTAATATTATAATAACTTTAATATTTTAAAAAATATAATATTAAAAAAAACGCTTTATAAGTTTTATTTAGTTATATTAATAAAGCTTTTATTTTTTTAAGCGTTTTATTTTAAAAAACTTTAATTTTATTAATAGCTTTTTAAAAAAAAAAAAAATATAAAAAAAATAAAGCGTTAAAAAATAAAATATTTTATAAACTTATAAATATTTTATTTATAATAAAAAAAAAAAAAATAAAGCAATATAATAAAAAGCTTTTTTTTTTTATTTTATTAATATATAAAGAAAATAAAATAAAAAAAAAAAAAATAATAGAAATATTAATATATTATAAATATAAAAAAAAAATAAATATAAAAAATTTGCTGCGCAACTTAATGCTATTTTAACGCTAGTAAAATAAAAAACTGCTAGCTAAGCTAGTTATATTTAAAAATATTTAATATAAAAATAAAAAAAAATATAAAAAAATGTTTTTTAGCCGCGCTTATATTTAAACCGCTAGAAAAAAAGCTATTAATAAAAGGTCGCAAAGCTGCCGTAAATATAAGCTAATTAAATATTAATGCTAATAATAATAATAAAAATAAAAATAGCAGCGGTAATAATAATAGTAATAGTAGTAATAAAACAGCAGAAAAAAAGCTACCGATAAGTTTAAGATTTTTATTAAACCTAGCTAAAAAATTATTATTGTTAAAACTAAAAAAGTAAAAAATATATATAAAAAAAAAATAAACGTAGCAAATAAATAAACAATAAAAAAAAAAAGTAAAAATAAAAATAAAGCAAAAAATAAAGTTAGCGGCGCTGCTACTTTTATAATTTATAAAAAAAAAAGCTAAATAATAAAAAAAAAGCTATTATCGGAATAAAAAAAAAAAAAAAAAAAAAAAACTAAAACAAAAAGTTATTATTATAAAAAGGCAAAAATAAAAAAAAAAACAAAAAGTAAAAAACGTTGTTATAATAAAAAAAAAAAAAAAAAATAATAAAAATTAAAAGCGCATTATTTAGCGTATAAAATAATAAAATAATAATAAAATAGCAAAATAATTATTATTAGGTTTAAAAAAACTAAATATAAGCTTATTATTATATAAAAAAAAAACAGGTTTAAAAATATAAATTTAATTATTAAATTATAAAGCTTTAGCTAAAGCTATATGTTTAGTTTTAATTTTTTTTTTTTTTTACTGCCGCTTTTTATATTTAATATTAAATAATGCTATAATAATAACAACTTAATATAAAATAAAAATAAACTAGTAAAGCAAGCAAAAATAATATTATAAAAAATAAGCTAAAATAAACTAAAAAGTATTAAAAGTACTAAAAAAAAAAAAGCTTAAAGTAAATAAAAAAAAAAAAACAAGCGAAAAAAAAAGCAATAATAAAAATAAAAGC
>MU380518.1:0-24461 GCA_022495085.1 Xylaria sp. FL1042
AAAAAAAAATATAATAAATTGCTTAAATTATTTATAAATAATTGGCTTAAATAATAATTGTTTATTTAGTTTAATAAATAATTTAAATATTTTTTGTTTTTTGTTTTTTTTTAATTAATTAAGTTATTTATTAGTTAAGTTAAATATTAATTATTTTGCTTGTGTAGAGCGCTAGGCGTATTAGTAGTATTAATATTAATTATTAACTTTTTTGCTTGTTTTAATAGCAAATATTAGCCTGTAGACTATATTTTATATATGCTAGATATTTAGCTGGTTAAGTTAAATAGCTAAATAAAAATCTTTAAAAGCATTAATATAGCTGCTAAAAAGCTGGCTTTTTATATTTTTAAGGTAAAAGTTTTGTTAAATAAAAACTATTTTTTTAAATGTAGATTACTGCATGTAATAGTTAAAAAAATTTAATATAGTTAGCGAAGTTATATTATAAAGATATAAATAAGCTTTATAGTTTAATATTTTATAATATATTTTTTTTAACTAATTTTAGCTTTGCAATATTAGTATATATAAGCTAAGAGAATAGCAGCGTTTTATTTAACTTAAATATAAAATATTTTAATATTACTAACTTTTTTTTTGTTAAGCTTGTTTATATTTATATCGATTAATATTTATAACTTATTATGCTTGATTTAATTAAATAATTTAATAGTATTATTAATATATTATAAGTATAGCTGTAGTAAAGTTTTATTATGCTAGCTTATTTTTATTGCTAATTTATTTTTTACTAGCGTTTATAATAGCTTTTTAAACTAGCGCAAAGTTTTAAAGCTTATTAATTAATATTTTATACTGCTTAGTAAGCTTAAAACTAATTAAAGCTTAAAAAAAATATTAAAATAAAAGATTATATATTAAAGGCTGTTTTATTTTATACTATATTAATAGATATTTTAATTTAAAAATTTATTAATTTAGAAAACTTTTTGTTAAACTTAAATTAGTTTGCTTTAGGCATTAAAGCTAGAACGTTATATAAACCGGCTTTTTTTTAAGTTTTAAGATTATAATATTAATAAAATAATAATATAAAAGCATTTAACTTAAAAAACTAAAAACTAGACATTATATTAAAAAACTAAGCTAAATAATAAATTAAAATTAAAAAACGCTATAAAAGTAAAGCTTAAAAATAAAAAAGTATAAATAAGGTGTACTTTTTATAAAAACAATAAAAACAAAAAAAGTATTAAAGTTAATATTTAATAATATACTTTTTTTAATTAATTTTAGCTTTATAATACTGGTATATATAAGCTAAAAAAATAATAGCGCTTTATTTAACCTAAATATAAAAATATTTTAATATTGCTAACTTTTTTTTTATTAGGCTTATTTGCGTTTATATTAACTAATATTTATAATTTATTATATTTAATTTGCTAAATAATAAAATATTATATTTTGTGCTACGTGGCTATTAAGCTATGCTTTATTTTTAAGTATTTTAAAGCTTTAATGTATTAAAAAAAAATCGAAAATTTTATGTCGATTAGTTTTAGTAATATTTTTTTAAACTAGTTTAAAGTCTTTTAATAATAAATATAGATTAGTTTGCTTAATATATTAATAAAATATAATATTTATAACTTTTAAAGTATTATTTTGTTTATTAAATATAATAATTTTATATATAGCTATTTTATTTATAATTTTTTAGTAGATTATAAAGAAAAAAAATATAAAAAGAAAAAAAAACTAAAAAAAAATAATAATTTATTGCTAGATTTAAACTAGCAGCTTATTGTTAAATTAACAAGGCGTGTTTTTATTATATTAAACAAGTTTATTTTTTTATTAAGTTTAGCTTATAAAACTAAGTTATAAAATAATTAATATATATATAAAATAAATAAAAGTTGTTATAAAAAGCTAATTTATACTTAATAAATAATTATTATTAATTTTAAGCTATAATTTAGTATATAGCGAAATAAATTTATTTTATGCTTTTAAGCAATGTTAAAGATATTATACGCTAGCTTATTTTAAATAAGTTTAAAAGCTATACTTACGCTAGCTATATAAAAGTATTGCTAGCTTTAATAAGTTATTATTTTTTGCTATTATTATTATTAATTTATTGCTTATTAATTTGCTGCAGGTAATATTTTATTAAGGTTTTATATTTTATGTTTAAATTTGCTTATTAAGGTTATTTATTTTAAAGTAAATAAAATAGCTTATATAGTTATATAGCAGGTAGGTAAAAAGGGCTAGTAGTTATAAAATATATTTGTTAATATAGCTTTTATTTTTTTTAACTAATAATTGGAAAAAATAGCCTATATATATAAGCTTAACCTTATAAATATATATTAAGGTATTATTTATTTATTTAATATTGCTAATAAAAAAGAATAAGTATATTAAAACGTAATTTTAGCGCTTATAAAAAGTAAAATTAAGTAATAAACTAATATTAGTTTAGCTTGCTTTAATAACTGCTATTATTAGTGTTTGCTTTGGTTAGGTTATTGCTTTTTATTAAGTTATTATTTAAATTACTGCTTTAATTAAGCATGTGCTGTTTTAATATATTTTGTTAAAACGTAAGCTATATATTTAAATTTTTCTGCTGTGCGAGATAAGAGAAGACTAGGGCGCTTTTTTAATTTGCGACCTAGTTAAATAAGTTAGCAGCTAGGACTAAACAGTTAAGCGTTGTGCTAGGTATGTTAAGCTGCGCAAGTAGGTTAATAGCTAGCAGTAATATATTAATATTTTATAAAAAAACGCTAAAGCGCAAGAAGTAAAAGGTGTAAAACAATATAAGTTGTTTTATAAATATAGGTAGCAGCTATTTAAAAAATATTTTTAAGCGCTTTTAGGTGTTATTATTTTTTAAATAATATAATAAAGCAGCGTAGTTAAAATAAAACATGTTATATTATAGCAACTTTTATTTTTAAGTATAAAAATAAATATAGGTATAAGTTTATATAGTGCTAGCTTAAAGCTATTATAAAAAAAAAGACTATAAGTATATAGCTATAGTAAACAATAGTATTTTATATAGTAAATTAGTAATTATATAATATAAAAGATTTAAGTTTTTAATATTATTTTATAATAAGCTTAAGCAGCAATATTTAAGACAAAAAAACTTAAAGCGCTTATTAGCTAAATATTTTAATATTTATATATATAAGAATTTAATTTGCTTAAAATAAAAAATAATAAAAATATAAAATTTTATATAAGCGCAGTAGTAATTAAATTAATTATTTATAGCAAAGCAAAAAAGCTTTTGCTTGTTTTTAAATATAGCAGCTTAAGCTGCTTTAAAATTTAAATATTAGTATATAAAGCTTTTAATAAACTAAAAGGCTATATTATTTATAATACTTAATATTAATTATATATATATAAACTAGCTTTAATATTTATTTTTGTTATAGTTATAAGTGTTAACGTTTTTTTTTAGTTTATATTGCTGCGCTATAATAAAAAGAAAAAGTATTAACTTTTTAAATAGTAGCAAACGCTAGATTAAAAACATGTTAATTTTTATTTTGCTTAAAGCAGCAAAAACGCAAAAAAATAAATAATATAAATTAAAAAAAATAAAAAGCTAAATATAGCTGCTAATATAATTTAGTTTATTTTAATATAATATACGCGATAAATTTATTATTAATAGCTTAATTTTTTTAATATAGCTTTTATAAGCTTTTAAAAAGTTAAAGTTATATATATATATAATAAACTATAGTGCTAGCTTAAATATTTTATTTTATAGCAGCTATATATTATAATAGCTAGTAGAAATTTAGTTTAAAGCAAGTATATAAGTTAAATTATTTTATTAAATTATTTTAAATAGCGTGTTAGTTTTAATTATGCTTTATATTATTTTAAGCTTATATATTTTAACGCTTGGGTTTATAATAAAAAATATTAAATAAAGCTATTAATAAGCTAGTTTAATAAAGCATAAAATATGCTATTTAAATAAAATATTAAATAGCTAAGCTATATTATATTTTTATACTATGTTTTATATATTTAGCTTTTAATATTATTATTTAGCTTTATTAAGTATATAGCGCTTTTATATAGCTTTTTATAACTAAAATATTTAAAATAATATAATATTGTTATAAATTAAGCAAAAAAGTAAAAATAGTAGCTTGTTTATATATAAATATTTAGCGCGCTAAAAAATATAAAACTGTTTAAGCAGTATATTAAAATTTAATAAAGCAAAAATAGCTAATTTTTTAATCGGTTTAATTAATTAAGCAGTATAAGTTAGTATAAGTTTATTAAGCTGCTTAGTTAGAACTAAAAAAAAAAAATTATATGCAGCAAAATTAAGCGAAAAAAATAAATATAAAATATAATTAAAAGCAAGGTCGTAAAAGTCTATAATAGTTATAAAATATAATTAAAAAATTTAGACTTTGTAGCAGGTTTTATAATATATTAGCATAAAATTATGCAGCAAAATAAATAATATATTATATAAATAGCTTTTATAAGCTTAAAAAGTATAGAATAATAAATTAGTTTTAAATAAAAGCGTTTTATAAATTAAATTATTTGCTATATTTTAATAATACTGCTTTATTAAGTTAGGCTTAAGCGCTAATATATTAAATTAAAGCAGATTAAAAAGTTTTAAAGTTTTATTAAGTATTTATATATGCTGCTTGTAGATATTATATGCTTTAATCTAGTATAAAACAAGCGCGCTAATATAAAAGCTTATATATTTTTTAATAAGCTTAAAAAATTTAATATTTTGTAATAAATATTATAAATAATAGCATAGCGTAAATTTTTAAAAAGTATTATTTGCGCTATAAGCTATTTAGGCAAAATATTTTAATTTATATATTAGCGTAAATAAAAGCGTTGTGTTATTAGTTTAGCTAGCAGGCTTAATAATATAGAAAATATTATAAAATATAAAGTTAACTTAGATTATATTAAAGTAAAGCTAGTATAGGTTAGCCGCTGCTAAATATTAATAATAAAATATATATAAAGTTTTTTTTATTAAGTTATATATAATTAAGTTTTTAATATTATGTTTTTATAAAAATAATATAAAATTAATAAAATAGTTTAAAAAGTGCTAGTTATAAAGTATTTAAAAATAGTTTTAAAACGCGCTAATATATTTATATAAAAGATAATATTATAAATAACTATGTTAGCAAAAAAAATAAAACTAGGATTAGGTTTATATTATATTTACTTTTGCTTTAGTTTAAGTAAAGCTTATAAAGTGCTAAATAAAAACAGTAAGTAAGCAGGCTTAATAAAAAGCTAAAAGTATATAATTGTTTATAAACTATTTTTGTTTTTTAAATAGTAAATATAACGTTTAATACTTTTAAATAATAAAAGCTTTAAAAAAAACTAAATAAATTATATTATTTTAGCTAAATTTAAATAAGCTAAGCTAAATATTTTAAATCTTATAAAATATAATATTGCTAAAAGTATAGTATATATTTTATAAAATAAAGGTTGTAAATATAAATAAATAAAATAGCAAAAAAAGCTAAAAGGAAAAAACTGCTAAAAAATAAAGCTATATTATATAGCTGTTAATATTATACTGTTATATAATAAAAATATTATTTTAGTAAGCGCAATAAATATTTTTTATTAATTAGTAAAAAAGTGCTGGCTTTTTTAATATTAAAAAAATATATTAATAAGACATAAAAAGTATTTTTAAGTATATATAAAACAATAATATATTTATTAAATCTGCTTTTATTATAGTATTAATATATTTTATTAAATAGTTTTATATAATATAGTTAGCTATTTTTTAAAATAATAAGCTAGTAAAAAATATATTTTTATTTATTTATATAATATTTTATATTTAATATTATAATAACCTTAATATTTTAAAAAATATAATATTAAAAAAAACGCTTTATAGGTTTTATTTAGTTATATTAATAAAGCTTTTACTTTTTTAAGCGTTTTATTTTAAAAAATTTTAGCTTTATTAATAGCTTTTTTAAAAAAAAAAAAAATATAAAAAAAATAAAGTATTAAGAAATAAAATATTTTATAAACTTATAAATATTTTATTTATAATAAAGAAAAAAAAAATAAAATAGTATAATAAAAAGCTTTTTTTTTTTATTTTATTTATATATAAAGAAAATAAAAAAAAAAAAAAAAAAATAATAAAAATATCGGCATACTATAAATATAAAAAAGAAAATAAATATAAAAAATTTACTGCGCAATTTAATACTGCTTTAATGCCGGTAGAATAAAAAACTGCTAGCTGAGCTAGTTATATTTAAAAATATTTGGCGTAAAAATAAAAAAAAGCATAAGAAAGCGTTTTTTAGCTACGCTTATATTTAAACTGCTAAAGAAAAGGCTATTAATAAAAGGTCGCAAAGCTACCGTAAGCATAGGCTAATTAAATGCTAATATTAACAGTAATAATAAAAATAAAGATAGCAGTAGTAGTAATAATAATAATAGTAGTAGTAGTAAAATAATAAAAAAAAAGCTATTAATAGGTTTAAGATTTTTATTAAATTTAGCTAGAAAATTATTATTATTAGGACTAGAAAGGTAAAAAATATATATAAAAAAAAAAGTAAGCGTAGTAAATAAATAAGCAGTAAAAAAAAAAAGTAAAAGCGAAAATAAAGCAGAAAATAAAGTTAGCAGCGCTGCTATTTTTATAATCTATAAAAAAAAAAGCTAGGTAATAAAAAAAAAGCTATTATTAAGATAAAAAAAAAAAAAAAAAAAAAAAGAAAATTAAAACAAAAAGTTGTTATTATAAAAAAGCAAAAATAAAAAAAAAAATAAAAAGCAAAAAACGTTGTTATAATAAAAAGAGAAAAAAAAAGATAATAAAAATTAAAAGTACACTACTTAGCGTATAAAATAATAAAGCAGTAATAAAATAATAAAATAACTATTATTAAATTTAAAAAAATTAAATATAAGCTTATTATTATATAAAAAAAAAACAAGTTTAAAAATATAAATTTAACTATTAAATTATAAAGTTTTAGCTAAGGCTATATATTTAGCTTTAACTTTTTTTTTTTTTTGCTACCGCTTTTTATATTTAGCATTAAATAATGCTATAGCAACAGCAACTTAGTATAAAATAAAAATAAACTAATAAAGCAAGCAGAAATAATATTATAAAAGATAAGCTAAAACAGACTAAAAGGCATTAAAAGTACTAAAAAGAAAAAGGCTTAAAGTAAATAAAAAGAAAAAAATAAGCGGAGAAAAAAGCAACAATAAAAAAAAAAATAAAAAAATAAAAAAAAAAAAAAAAAGAAAAAAAAAATAAAAATTACGCTGTAAGCTTTAATATACCGACTAATTTTTATGCTATATATCGGACGACTTAAGCTAGGGCCGGAGTATTATTATATAGGCGCGCTAGTATACAGCTAAGCAACTAGCTGCTAATTAACTACTAGCAAAACTTTATAAAAATACTATTATAACTTTATAAAGATATTATTATAAAAAGCTGGCCTATAATTAGCTATATTTACTAATATATATATATAGCAAAAGAAAACAATTAAATTTTTTTTAAATTAAAACATTAAAAGGCGTAATAACTTTAACTTAAAAGCTAAAAAAATATGTTATTATTTTAGTGCACTTATTTTTATTTATTATTAAGTTTTTTTATATCTTTTAAAAGTGCTAAAGATATAGCTTTTTTAAAAAAGGCAGCCTTATAAAAATTTTATAAAAACTTTATAAATTATTTACTTTAACTATATTATTTTTTTAACTGCGTTAAAAAGCGTACTAGTTATTATATACTGCTTTTATTATTTTATTATAAAATTGTTTATAAAAAAAGTTAAAGTCGGTACTAGCTTTAAAAATCTTGCTATTTAAGTTAATGTTTAAATATTTTTATAAAATTTAAAACTATTTTAACTCGGCTATTTTAACCTTTTAAGCTAGGCTATTAAACTAAAAAATAAATTAATAAATATTAATGTTAGCTTTTAATTTAAACTAGTGTTTTTTTAAAGCTTTATAAGTAATAAAGGCTTAATTAAGTTTATAGTAAGCTATTTTTAAAGCTTAAATTATTTTAGCAACGCTTAAAAATAAGCGTTTTATAAACTAGTATTATATTTTAATAAATTATTTAATATTATTTTTTAATTAAAACATAATATATTATATATAGTTTTTTTTAAAATAAAAAGTTGCTAGATTTTTATTAAGTTTATTAGCTAGTTTATAAAGCTAGTTATTAAATAATGTTTTATTATTATTAAACTTGCTAAAATATTTTTTTTATACTTTAGCTTTATTTTTATAAAAAGGGTTTTAAATATTAACAAGTAGCGTTATTAAAGCAAAAATAAGTTATATAATTATATTAAAAGGTTAAAAGTTTAATGCTTTTAAAAGTATTCTTAGTAATAGTTTTGCGCTAATTATAAATATTATAATTATTATTAGCTAACTAAGCTTGCAGCTATTAAATTAACGTTTATAATATAGCTAGTTTTTTTATTATAGTTATTATAGGTTTAAGTTTTATTATATTATTAGTTTAATTATTATTAAGTTTAAGTAACTTTTAGTTAGCGTTATTTTTTTAAAAAGTTTTATATTCTTGGTTAAAGTTAAAGTCGAGGTTAAAATTAAAGTTATAGTTTTAATTTTATTTTTAATTATAGTTATAAAATTATTTAAGTTTAGGTTTTTTTATTAAAACTTGTAAATTATTAAGTTGTTAAGTTTATATAAATTATTATAAGCTGCTTAGCTTAATAATAGTAGATTATAATTATAATAACATAGGTTTATTTATAAGTCGTTAACTAAAAATAATATAAAAATATATTAAAAAATATATATTTATAAAACACTTATTAATAATAATAGGTTATATAAAATTTATATTTTATTAGCGTTTAATAATAATATTTTCTTATTTTTTATATACTTGCAGAAAAAAGTTAAAAAGCTAATTTTTTTAATTTATACTTAAGTTATTAACGCTGCTTTATATTTTAGCAGGCTTTAATATTTTTTAAAGGCGTTATTTTTGCTTTGCTTTTATTTAACTAAAGCTAAATAACTACGCCTTAATTTAATGCGCTTTCATTAGTTTTTTTATTTTTTTTAAAAAGCTTTTTTTAGCTTATATTTTTTTAATTATTTTTTTTACTAGCGGTTTGCTTTTTTATTTTAGTTTTTTTTTTTAAAATATTTGCTGTTTTTTAAAAGCCTGCTTTTAGTTTATGTTTTATTTTTTTTTTTTCTAGCTGCGCATAATAACGCTATTATTTTATTTATAGCTTAGTTAATAACTTTTTTATAAGCTATATTATATATTTTACTTTTGCTAGCTATAGTTTTGCTGTTAAAATATAAATTAATTAATAAAACTTTTACTTTAGTTTTTAAATATTTTATTAAAATAGCTTTAAAAGCTTTTGCTATTTTTTTTAAGCATTAATTTTAGGTCGCCTTAAAAGCGCCGGCTATTTTTTACGCTTTATCTTTTTTAAATAACTTATACTAGGTTGCAGCCTTATAAGCTAAAGTATTTTTAATTATAGCTGCGTAAACTTGCTTTACTTTAATTATGCTGCTGCTTTAAATAAAATTCTGCAGCTTGGTTATTATATATAATTAAATATTTAATTTTTTTCTAAGCTTAGCTAAATATTTTTTTTATTTTATATTTTTATAAAACTAGACTTTTAAAAATCTTATGCTATTTATTAAGTAAACTATAATATTTAATAAATAAACTGCTTAAATAAAAGCTATTTTACTGCTAAAAAAATATATTAGCTTGCTTTTTTATAGCGTAAATTTTATATTATATTTTATAGCCTAGCTTTTATAAATCTTTTACGCTATTTTTAATATTTTATAGTTTTGTTTTATTTTTAAGTTAGCTATTAATAAGTTAATATTATTAGCAAAGCTAGCTATTATTAGCTTTAAGTGCGCTGCTAAGTCTTTATATAACATTAAAATATATAAAAAAAAAAATAAAAACAATAGCAGCAACCTTTATAACACTTTTACTTTTAGCGCAATAAGTTATAATATTGCTTTATTAAAATAAAATTATACCGTTTTATTAAATATAAATAAATAAACCTAGAAAATAACTTAAAAAAAATAGCCTTTTTATTATAAAATATATACTAGCTTTTTTTTATTAATAATATTAAAAGCTTTTATAATATCTAGTTATAATAATATAATAATACTTTTTTTATTAATAGTTATTTTAACAGCTTTTATTATTAGCTTAATTATTATATTAGTCGACTTGTTTTTTTTATTGCTTATTTAACTATTAAGCAAAAAGCTTTTATTTTTAGCTATTTTTATTATATAGCAGCAGAGCTTTTTTTTTAAAACCTTTTTAATTATATATATAAGCGCGATTAATCTTTAGTTTTTAATAGTTTTTTTAACTTTTTTAAACTTGCTTAGCTTAAAAATAATAATTATTTTAGCCTGCTAAAACCTTGCTAGGTAATATTTTAATATAAAGCTAGCTATATATAATATAGCTAATTTTTTAACTAGAGCTAGTTTATATGCTTTTAAAAAGCTATTAAGTAAAAGGTTTTTATTAAATGCTTTTTAAAAAGCTAAAGACTAAATTAGCGATATTATATTTTTTGTTTTAATTAACATGTTTATTTTAAAGCGCTAGTAGCTATTATATATTAGGTTTTTAATTAAAATATTAGTTAAGTTTATAGGCGGTGCTAAAAAAAAGCGTTTTGCTAGCAAAATAGTTTTTTTTTTAAAAGTGTTAGCAACTGCAGGTTTTTTTTTTAATTTATTTAGCGGTAAAATTGCTGCAATTTTTAAAGCTGGCTTATATACCAACCTGGCTTATTTAGCTAGGCTTTATAGCAATTTTAAGTTTTTAAACGCTTTTATTAAAGCTTTTTTTTAGCTTTGCTTTTAAGCTTTAGCTATTTTTTTAATAAAAGCTTGCTTTTTTTTTTTAAGCTTTAGTTAAGCTATAATAGTTTTTTTATTTTTAAATTTTTTATATAATTTTTTAGCTTGCTTTTTTGCTGCTATAACTTTTAATAACTACTAAGTAAGCGCTTAATAGCCTTTTTTTAGCGTTTTTTTAAGTATTATTTTATTTGCTATTTTTATTAGCTGTTTAATTAGCAAATTAAAAGCTGCGTTTAATTTATTAATTATTTATAAAATATTTATTTTAATAATAATTGCTATTACTTTTGCTGCTGCTTTTTTTTTATTAATCTTTAGCTAGTTTTATTTTTTTACTTTGCAAATATATTTTTTTAGGCTTAGTTTTAACTTTATTATTACCTAAATAGCTTTATAATTAAATCCTAGCTATTTTAAGTTACTTTAATATATTATAGCTAAGTTATTAATTATTTATACTAGGTTTATTATTAAGTCTTTTTAGTTTTAGCAGGCTTTAGTTATTTTTTTAAAAAAAATATTTAATATTAAGTCTTATATTATTATAAATTTTAAAAACTTATTTACGCCTTTACTTTAGTAACTATTTAAGTTTTATAATAAATAGTATAAATTAAAGTTCTTTATTATTATATACTTTTTTGCCGGTTTACCCTTATTTTTAATAACTTAAAATAAGCTATACTATTTTAATTTATTTTAATTAAGCAAGTAAATTAATTATATAATTACTGCTAAGTCTTTTTTGCTTATTATTATATAAGCCTAGTCTTTTTTAAAATTTTACTTTAAAGCTTTTGCTATAATTTTTTTATTTATATATAATATAGCTTTTTTAGCTAACTATACTAAGCAGTACCTGCAAGTTTTTAAATAATAAATATTATTATATTTATTAACTAAAAGTTTTTATATTATTAAATAATTAAAATTATTATTTTATAGCGCTCTTGTTATATTATTTTTTAATCTTGCGATATTTTAAAATATAATATTATAAATTATTGCGTAAATAAAAAGATATTTTTGCTTACGCTACTAGTTTACTACTTTTTTATTAAAAATTTTATATTATTAAGCTTTACAAAAGTTAAAGCTAAAAATATTAGCATTTTGCTATCTAAAGTTATTTTATTAGTAACCGCTGATTTTTTTATATTTTAAAAACTTTTAAGCCGTAGTATATATATAGCTTTTACCTTTTTTTTTTATTCTGCTTTTTTTTTATATAGCTTATTTTATATTATATAATTATTATTATAGTTTATATATTTTCTTTTAGCTTTTATTTTTTTTATAAAATATTTTTTTTTATTTTTTTAATATTTAAAAGCAGCGCAATGCTTATATTTAACGTTTTTTAAGCAAAATTTTATAATATATTTAAACTTATAGCAGTTATAATATTATATAACCTTTAGCTTTTTTATAAAAAGTTTATAGTTAAACAGCTATATTTTTTATATTAAGCTGTTATTATAAATAGTTTTAGCTGCTGCAAGATTATTTAAATATATTATAATAAAAGTAAACCTTGCCTTTATATTTTTTAATATTATTTTTTTATACTATATAATTTTTAAGTGCTTACTGCGCAGCAGCTATAATAACGCTTTATTAAAGTATATTTTTTAAATTTACTTTATAAATATTTTTTTAATTATTACTGCAATCTTTTTGCTTTATATTTTTGTGTTTTTTTTAAAGGCTTTAATAATTTATTTTTTATTATTAGCCTTTTTAAGCACCGCGTTTTTAAATATAACTATTATATTACTACTTTATAGCTTTTTAACTATTACTATATTATTTTTAGCTAAGGCTATATTTATAGCTTTAATAATATTTACTAGCGTTTTTTTCTTTAAATTATTTAATTAGTTGTTTATTTTAATTAAAATCTTTTTATTGCTTTTTATAAGCCTAGCTTTATTAATATAACCTAGCTATATAGCCGCTGCTATTTACGCCTAGCTTTTAGTTAGGTTTATTATTATTAAAATAAGCGCTTGTTTAAAAGCTTTTTATAAAGCTTTATTTAGGTTATAATATATAAGTAGTTAGTCTTTTTTATTATTTTTTATTGCTTTAGTTATTTGTTTTTTATTAGTTAATTTTATAATAATTACTGCGTATTTTTTTTTAACTTATTTTATGTAAATATTTTAAATTATATATAATAGCTGCGTTTTTTTTGCGTTTTTTTAAAAAAAAAGTTCTTTTTTTACTTTGCTATTTAATATTAGCTATAATATAAGTTTTAGCACTTTATTTATAGCATTTTTTAAACCTGCAAGTCTTTTAGTAGTATATTTTTTATAAAAACGCTGCTAGATTATAGTTATATTACCGGTGGGTCGCAGTTGCGCGTTTATTGCATTTTTAACAAATAAGTTGTTTATTATTATTAATAAGATTTTAGCGTCGCCTGCTATTTATAATATAAATATAACCTTTTTATTAAATATAGTTTTTTTTTTTAAATTTAATAATTATAATTATTTAAAGCTATTTTATAAACTTATAAAGTTATAAATAAATTTTTTAAAAAGTCTTTTTAAAAATTAATATAAATAATTATAATAAATAATATTTATAAATTACTTTTAAAGGTTAGTTTTTAAAACTATAATAGTTAGTTAATATATAATTATAAAAGTTTTAAAGATAAAATATAGCAGTCGTTAATAGTTAAAGCTTAGCTTTTAAACTAAATCTCCTGCTAATATAAGCTAGATTTAAACTAATAACCTTTTAATGCATACAAAAAAAAGCATATATATTTAAAAATAGCTAAACATATAACTATTATATTATTATACTATATATATCTTGTTTTTATACGTTTTATAATATTATAATATTATTACTTTAAACCTTATAAAGCTTTTATAATAAAATAAAGGCCTTAAATAGCGCAAATATAATTTTCTTTTATTAATCCTTTTTATATATAAGCTTAAGTTAATTAATAAATTTAACTTAATTAGCTTATTAAAAGTTAATATATACTAAGAAATAAAAAAAAAAAAATATATAGTTGGTTTATTAATTATTATATGCTTAATATATGCGTAAAAATACTTTTATAATTATTTTGCTTTACTAAAAAAATATATTATATAGCGCTTTATATAAATAAAATAAATTAAATAAAGCTTTTATAATTAACTTTAACTAACTTAAGCTTTAATTTTAATATATTTAATTAATTTAGCTAGTTTTTATATTTAATTTAGCTTAATTACTTGCTAAACATATAAGTTAAATAATTTTAAAAGCTATTTTAATTTTAAATAAACCTTTATAATAATAAACAAGCAGTCTAAAGTTTAAAAAATCTTTTATTAATTATTTTTAAACTGCTTTATTATTAGTTAACTCTTTAATATTAGCAGATATATATAAAAAAATATTATTTATTTGCAGGTAATAATATATTATACTTTAAAGAAATATTTAATAATAGCTATATAAAAATATTATAGCCGGCGCGCTAAAGCCAGTAATTAAAAGCTATTAATATCTTTTAAGCACTACTAACTTTTAATAAAAGTATTAATAAAAAATAATAAGTAATAATAATAACGGCGGTAATTATTATAATAAATATTTATATTAAAATAATACCTTTAATAGTTAGCTATAAATATTACTGGTTTATATAGCGTTTATTAAAAAAATAACAATAAATTAAGCTTGCTGTATATAAAAATAATATAAAAAATTAAAATAAATAAAAATTAAGTATATATAAAGCTTATAATATATTAATTTTAAAAATATTATTTTTTTTATATACATTATTAAATATATAGTAATAAAAGCGCAAAAAAGCGTTAATTATAATATAAATAATAAAGATATTATAAACTAAAATAAATGCAGCAAAAAAAATATCGACTTATTAATTTATTTAAAGGCTGCACTTTAATAAAGTAAATAAAAACGTAAAAAAAATATATATATATAAAGCTTAAAATATACTAATTTTAAAAATATAAGCTTTTTAATAAAAATTATAAAGCGCGTGGTATTATAGCTAAAAAAAAACTAAAACTATTAAAAAGGTTAGCTAGCATATAAATAAGTTTTTAAATAATAAAATAACTGCAGATATTTATTTATTTATTAAACTTAGCAAAAGATAATAAATTAGTTAAAAAATAAATAATTAAAAAGCTAAAAATATATTAACTATAAATATTGCATTTTTATAGCTAGAATTATAATATAGCGGTAGTTTAAATAAAATATAAATATAAATAATGCTAGAAGATTTAAAAGCAAAAAGGTTAAAAAGTTAAAGCTGTTTACCTTTTGCAGCCGCAAAACCTAGTTAAAAACGTTAGCGCTAAGCTAAAAATAATATTAATCAAAAGGTTAAACCGCGTTAAATATAAATCCAATAAAAAAAAAAGTAAAAAAAAAAAGCGCGCAAAGCTATAAATAGGTTAAATTAAAGCGTTAAAGGTAGCTAGTAAAGTTAGTTAATTTTAGGTGTAAAAATAAGCAAAAGCTAAAGGTAAAAAAGGGGAAAAAAGGTAAAAGTTTATAATAAGCTATAAGTAAAATTAAAACCTTTTATTAATATAACTTTAACTTTTTCTTATTAAAAAACGTTTATAAAAAATTAAAAAAAAAATATAATAAATTATTTAAATTATTTATAAATAATTAGCTTAAATAATAATTGTTTATTTAGTTTAATAAATAATTTAAATATTTTTTGTTTTTTGTTTTTTTTTATTTAATTAGTTAAATTATTTGCTAGTTAAGTTAAATATTAATTATTTTACTTATATAAAGCGCTAGGCGTATTAGCAATATTAATATTAATTATTAACCTTTTTGCTTGTTTTAATAGCATAAATATTAGCTTATATATTATACTTTATATACGCTAAATATTTAGCTAGTTAAATTAAATAGCTAAATAAAAATCTTTAAAAGTATTAATATAGCTGCTAAAAGGCTAGCTTTTTATATCTTTAAAGTAAAAGTTTTGTCGAATAAAAACTATTTTTTTAAATATAAATTATTACATGCAATAGTCGAAAAAATTTAATATAATTAGCGAAATTATATTATAAAAATATAAATAAGTTTTATAGTTTAATATTTTATAATATACTTTTTTTAACTAATTTTAGCTTTGCGATGCCGGTATATATAAGCTAAAAAAATAGCAGCGCTTTATTTAACCTAAATATAAAATATTTTAATATTGCTAACCTTTTTTTTATTAAGCTTATTTATATTTATATCGACTAATATTTATAACTTATTACGCTTAATTTAATTAAATAACCTAATAATATTATTAGCATATTATAAGTATAGCTGCAGCAAGGTCTTATTATGCTAGCTTATTTTTATTGCTAATTTATTTTTTATTAGCGTTTGCAATAGCTTTTTAAACTAGCGCAAAGTTTTAAAACTTATTAATTAATACTTTATATTATTTAATAAGCTTAAAACTAATTAAAGCTTAAAAGAAATATTAAAATAAAAGATTATATATTAAAAGTTGTTTTATTTTATATTATATTAATAAATATTTTAGCTTGAAAATTTATTAACTTAAAAAACTTTTTATTAAATTTAAATTAGTTTATTTTAGGTATTAAAGCTAAAACGCTATATAAACTAGCTTTTTTTTAGGTTTTAAGATTATAACGTTAATAAAATAATAATATAAAAGCATTCAACTTAAAAAACTAAAAACTAAACTTTATATTAAAAAATTAAGCTAAATAATAAGTTAAAGTTAAAGAATATTATAAAAATAAAGCTTAAAAATAAAAAGATATAAATAAAGTATACTTTTTATAAAAATAATAAAAATAAAAAAGATATTAAAATTAATATTTAATAATATATTTTTTTTAATCGATTTTAGCTTTATAATACTGGTATATATAAGCTAAAAAAATAGCAGCGCTTTATTTAACTTAAATATAAAAATATTTTAATATTGCTAACTTTTTTTTTATTAAGCTTGTTTATATTTATATTAACTAATATTTATAACTTATTACGCTTAATTTACTAAATAATAAAATATTATATCTTGCGCCACGCGGCTATTAAGCTGCGCTTTGTTTTTAAATATTTTAAAGCTTTAATATATTAAAAAAAAATCGAGAATTTTATATTAATTAGCTTTAATAATATTTTCTTAAACTAGTTTAAAATTTTTTAATAATAAATATAAATTAGTTTACTTAATATATTAATAAAATATAATATTTATAACTTTTAAAGTATTATTTTATTTATTAAATATAATAATTTTATATACAGCTATTTTATTTATAATTTTCTAGTAAATTATAAAGGAAAAAAACATAAAAAAAAAAAAAAAACTAAAAAAAATAATAACTTATTGCTAGACTTAAACTAATAGCTTACTATTAAATTAATAAAGCGTGTTTTTATTATATTAAACAAGTTTATTTTTTTATTGAGCCTAGCTTATAAAACTAAGTTATAAAATAATTAATATATATATAAAATAAATAAAAGTCGCTATAAAAAGCTAATTTATATTTAATAAATAATTATTATTAATTTTAAGCTATAATTTAGTATATAATAAAATAAATTTATTTTACGCTTTTAAGCAATATTAAAAATATTATATATTAGCTTATTTTAAATAAGTTTAAAAGCTATGCTTATGCTAGCTATATAAAAATATTGCTAGCTTTAGTAAATTATTATTTTTTATTATTACTACTACTAGTTTATTGCTTACTAATTTACTGCAGGTAATATTTTATCAAGGTTTTATATTTTACGTTTAAATTTACTTGTTAAAGTTATTTATCTTAAAATAAATAAAATAGCTTATATAATTATATAATAAGTAAATAAAAAAAGCTAATAGCTATAAAATATATTTATTAATATAACTTTTACCTTTTTTAACTAATAGTTAAAAAGAATAGCTTATATATATAAGCTTAACCTTATAAATATATATTAAAATATTATTTATTTATTTAATATTACTAATAAAAGAAAATAAATATATTAAAATATAATTTTAGCGCTTATAAAAAGTAAAACTAAATAATAAACTAATATTAATTTAGCTTGCTTTAATAACTATTATTACTAATATTTACTTTAATTAAATTATTACTTTTTATTAAATTATTATTTAAATTATTGCTTTAATTAAGCATATATTATTTTAATATATTTTGCTAAAACGTAAGCTATATATTTAAACCTTTTTGCTATACAAAATAAAAAAAAACTAAAGCGCTTTTTTAATCTGCAACCTGGTTAAATAAATTAGCAGCTAAAACTAGGCGGTTAAGCGTTATATTAAATATATTAAGCTATATAAGCAAGTTAATAGCTAGCAGCAATATATTAGCGCTTTATAAAAAAACGCTAAAGCGTAAAAAATAAAAAGTATAAAACAGCATAAGTTGCTTTATAAATATAAATAGCAGCTGTTTAAAAAATATTTTTAAGCGTTTTTAAATATTATTATTTTTTAAATAATATAATAAAACAGTATAGTTAAAATAAAGCGTATTATATTGCAGCAACTTTTATTTTTAAGCGTAAAAGTAAATATAAGTATAAGCTTATATAGCGCCGGCTTAAAACTATTGTAAAAAAAAAAACCGTAAATATATAGCTATAATAAATAATAGCGCTTTATATAGCAAATTAATAATTATATAGTATAAAAGATTTAAGTTTTTAATACTATTTTATAATAAGTTTAAATAATAATATTTAAAATAAAAAAATTTAAAGCGCTTATTAGCTAAACATTTTAATATTTATATATATAAAAACTTAGTTTATTTAAAGCAAAAAATAATAAAAATATAAGATTTTATATAAGCGTAGTAATAATTAAACTAATTATTTATAGTAAAACAAAAAAGCTTTTGCTTGTTTTTAAATATAATAGCTTAAGCTGCTTTAAAGTTTAAATATTAATATATAAAGCTTTTAATAAATTAAAAAGCTATATTATTTATAATATTTAATATTAATTATATATATATAAACTAGCTTTAACATTTATTTTTATTATAGTTATAAGTATTAGCGCCTTTTTTTAGTTTATACTGCTATATTATAATAAAAAAAAAAAATATTAACTTTTTAAATAATAATAAGCGCTAAGCTAAAAGCGCGTTAACTTTTATTTCGCTTAAAGCAATAAAAACGCAAAAAAATAAATAATATAAGTTAAAAAAAATAAAAAGCTAAATATAGCTGCTAATATAATTTAGCTTGCTTTAATATAATATATATAATAAATTTATTATTAATAGCTTAATTTTTTTAATATAGCTTTTATAAGCTTTTAAAAAATTAAAATTATATATATATATAATAAACTATAGTATTAACTTAAATATTTTATTTTATAATAGCTATATATTATAATAGCTAATAAAAATTTAACTTAAAGTAAATATATAAGCTAGATTATTTTATTAAATTATTTTAAACAGCGCGTTAGTTTTAACTATATTTTATACTATTTTAAGCTTATATATTTTAGCGCTTAAGTTTATAATAAAAAATATTAAGCAAAGCTGCTAGCAAGCTAATTTAATAAAGCATAAAATATATTATTTAAATAAAATATTAAGCAGCTAAGCTATATTATATTTTTATATTATATTTTATATGTTTAGCCTTTAATATTATTGCCTAGCTTTATTAAATATACAGCGCTTTTATATAGTTTTTTATAGCTAAAATATTTAAAATAATATAATATTATTATAAATTAAGCAAAAAAATAAAAATAATAGCTTGTTTATATATAAATATTTAATGCGCTAAAAAATATAAAACTATTTAAATAGCATACTAGCGTTTAATAAAGCAAAAATAATTAATTTTTTAATTAGCTTAATTAATTAGGCAGTATAAATTAATATAAGTTTATTAAGCTGCTTAATTAAAATTAAAAAAAAAAAGTTATATGCAGTAAAATCAGGCAAAAAAAATAAGTAGAAAATATAATTAAAAATAAAGTCGTAAAAGTTTACAGCAGTTATAAAATATAATTAAAAAACTTAAACCTTGCAGCAGATTTTATAATATATTAATATAAAATTATATAATAAAATAAATAATATATTATATAAATAGCTTTTATAAGCTTAAAAAATATAAAATAATAAATTAGTTTTAAATAAAAATATTTTATAAATTAAATTATTTATTATGCTTTAATAATATTACTTTATTAAATTAAGCTTAAGCGTTAATATATTAAATTAAAACAGATTAAAAAGCTTTAAGGTTTTATTAAGCGTTTATATATACTATTTATAAATATTATATGCTTTAATTTAATATAAAATAAACGTGCTAGTGCAAAAGCTTGCGTGTTTTTTAATAAGCTTAAAAAACTTAATATTTTATAATAAATATTATAAATAATAATATAGCATAAATTTTTAAAAAGTGCTGTTTACGCTATAAGCTATTTAAGCAAAATATTTTAATTTATATACTAGCGTAAATAAAAGCATTATATTATTAATTTAACCGGCAGGCTTAATAATATAAAAAATATTATAAAATATAAAGTTAACTTAAGTTGCGTTAAAATAAAGCTAATATAAGTTAGCTGCCGCTAAATATTAGCAATAAAATATATATAAAGCTTTTTTTACTAAGTTATATATAATTAGATTTTTAATATTATGCTTTTATAAAAGTAGCATAAAATTAATAAAATAATTTAAAAAGTGCTAATTATAAAATATTTAAAAATAATTTTAAAACGCGCTAATATATTTATATAAAAAATAATATTATAAATAGCTATGCTAGTAAAAAAAATAAGCTTAAAACTAGGTTTATATTATATTTGCTTTTACTTTAGCTTAAGCAAAGTTTATAAAATACTAAATAAAAATAATAAATAAGCAGACTTAATAAAAAGCTAAAAGTATATAATTATTTATAAACTGTTTTTATTTTTTAAATAACAAATATAATATTTAATGCTTTTAAATAATAAAAGCTTTAAAAAAAATTAAATAAACTATATTATTTTAATTAAATTTAAACAAGCTAAGCTAAATATTTTAAGTCTTATAAAATATAATATTATTAAAAGTGCAATATATATTTTATAAAATAAAAGTTATAAACGTAAACAAATAAAACAGCAAAAAAAGCTAAAAAAAAAAAGCTGCTAAAAAATAAAGTTATATTATATAGCTATTAATATTATATTATTATATAATAAAAATATTATTTTAATAAGCGTAACAAATATTTTTTATTAATTAATAAAAAAATGCTAGCTTATTTAACGCTAAAAAAATATATTAATAAAGTATAAAAAATATTTTAAAGCATATATAAAATAATAATATATTTATTAAATTTGCTTTTATTATAATATTAATATATTTTATTAAATAGCTTTATATAATATAATTAATTATTTTTTAAAATAGCAAGCTAGCAGAAAATATATTTTTATTTATTTATATAATATTTTATATTTAATATTATAATAACTTTAATACTTTAAAGCATATAATATTAAAAAAAACGTTTTATAAGTTTTATTTAATTATGTTAATAAAGCTTTTATTTTTTTAAGCGTTTTGTTTTAAAAAACTTTAGCTTTATTAATAACTTTTTTAAAAAAAAAAAAAATATAAAAAAAATAAAGCGTTAAAAAATAAAATATTTTATAAACTTATAAATATTTTATTTATAATAAAAAAAAAAAAATAAAATAATATAATAAAAAGCTTTTTTTTTTTATTTTATTAATATATAAAAAAAATAAAGTAAAAAAAAATAAAAACAATAAAAATATTAACGTACTATAAATATAAAAAAAAAAATAAATATAAAAGATTTGCTGCGTAATTTAATATTGCTTTATTACTAATAAAATAAAAAACTATTAGCTAAGCTAGTTATATTTAAAAATATTTAGCGTAAAAATAAAAAAAAGCATAAAAAAGCGTTCTTTAGCTATGCTTATATTTAAACCGCTAAAAAAAAAGCTATTAATAAAAAGTTATAAAGCTGCTATAAGCGTAAGCTAATTAAATATTAATACTAATAATAATAATAAAAATAAAAATAGCAGCAGTAGTAGTAGTAGTAATAATAGTAATAATAAAAAAATAAAAAAAAAGCTATCGATAAGCTTAAAATTTTTATTAAACCTAGCTAAAAGGTTTTTATTATTAAAACTAAAAAAGTAAAAAATATATATAAAAAAAAAAATAAGCATAGCAAATAAATAAGCAGTAAAAAAAAAAAGCAAAAGCAAAAATAAAACAAAAAATAAAGTTAATAGTACTGCTACTTTTATAATTTATAAAAAAGAAAGCTAAGTAATAAAAAAGAAGCTATTATTAAAATAAAAAGAAAAAAAAAAAAAAGAAAAAAACCAAGACAAAAAGTTATTATTATAAAAAAGCGAAGATAAAAAAAAAAATAAAAAGCAAAAGATATTATTATAATAAAAAAAGAAAAAAAAAAACAATAAAAATTAAAAGCATGCTGCTTAATATATAAAATAATAAAATAATAATAAAATAATAAAATAACTACTGCTAGGTTTAAAAAAACTAAATATAAACTTATTATTATATAAAAAAAAAACAGGTTTAAAGATATAAATTTAACTATTAAATTATAAAACTTTAGCTAAAGCTATATATTTAGCTTTAACTTTTTTTTTTTTTTGCTGCTGCTTTTTATATTTAGCATTAAATAATGCTATAATAACAACAACTTAGTATAAAATAAAAATAAACTAATAAAGCAAGCAAAAATAGCATTATAAAAAATAAGCTAAAATAAACTAAAAAGTATTAAAAGCACTAAAAAAAAAAGGCTTAAAGTAAATAAAAAAAAAAAAACAAGCGAAAAAAAAAGCAATAATAAAAATAAAAGCAAAAAAATAAAAAAAAAAAAAAAAGAAAAAAAAAATAAAAATTATATAGTAGGCTTTAATATACCGACTAATTTTTATGCTATATATTAGACAACTTAAGCCGGAGCTAAGGTATTATTATACAGGCGCGCTAATATATAGCTAAGCGGCTAGCTGCTAATTAACTACTAATAAAACTTTACAAAAATATTATTACAACTTTATAAAAATATTATTATAAAAAGCTAGCTTATAATTAGCTATACTTACTAACGCATATATATAATAAAAAAAAACAACTAGATTTTTTTTAAATTAAAATATTAAAAGGCGTAATAATCTTAACCTAAAAGCTAAAAAAATAAAAATATAAAAGTTAAACCGCGTTTAATATTATTAATTTATTATTTAATTTTTTAATTTAAAGTTTTAATATTATATAATTTAAAATTTATTATTTAAATAATTATTAATAAGTTATATATTATTTTAAATTAATAAATAATATTAATATAAGCGTTTTATATATATTAAAAAATATATTATTAAATAATATTTTTTATATAAAAGTTAATAAAAGTTAATTATTTAATTTTATTTTTTTAAGTTAAAATAATATTTTTTTTATATAATAATATAATTTACCTTTTATTAAATTTTATAAAATAATTTAACTATAATATTTTTTTTAATTTTATATAAAATTAAGCTTATTTTAATTTTTATTTTTTTTTTATTAAAAAATTTAAAGTTATAAAATTAAAAATATTATTTATTTATAATTTTATAATATTAAATTTATATAAAGATTTTTTAATAAATAAAAAATATAAATTATATATAAAAATAATTATTTTTAACTTTTTATAATAATATTAATAATAAGTTTTAAAATAATATAACTTTAACTTTATTAATTTATATAATAATTATATAATTTAAAAAATTATTTTTTTTAAATATTTTAATTTTAACTTTAATAATAATTATATAAATATTTTTTAAGCTAGCTTATTTTTTAATTATATATATATTTAAATAATATTATATAATTTATTTAAAGCTTAAAAATTATAAATTAATAAAAGTTTTAAAGTTAAAAAAAACCTTTAGTTTATTTATTAAATAATTAATAATTATATTAAAATTATTTTTTTTTTAACGTTATTATAACTTTATATAACTAGTTATAATTTTTTATATAACTTAATTATTTTTTTTTTAACTTTTTATATAAATTATAACTTAAAAATATAAATATTATTATATTTTATAAAGTTATACTTTATAAATTTAAAAACGCTTTATATAATTAAATTATTAATTTTTATAATATTTAATTTTTTAAATAAAGCTTTAAAAGTTATAATTATATTATTTATATATAATTTAATTATAAAAATATAGTTTTTTTTTTTTAAAAGTTAAAAATAATTATTTTAATTATTATATAAAGGTTTAAAAATAGCTTATTTTATAAGGTTTTTTTTTTTTTTTTTTATTATATAATAAAATATTTAATAATTTAAATTTTATTTACTATATTATTTATTTTTAATATTATAATTTTTTTTAA